>CM073770.1:11379865-11657192 GCA_037158775.1 Hetaerina titia
GTCACTTTAATTTTAACTCACTCCCTTAGAATTACATCGATACGTAAAACTGTCTGATTTTATTTATCTGCTGATCCAGCTGAACAATAATATATAAATCACATCTAGCAAGGTCAGTCGGTCAATGTAACTTGCTCTTCGACATGTTTTTTTAAAGCCTTGACTTAAATTTTAAAATAAAATGCCATCGAGAATTAGTTCAGGTAGATAATTTGAGCTCAAATGACCTTAAGCTAAAGCTGAGCACAAGATCTTTCATGATCTTAGGCTAATTCAGCATCTGCCAAAAATATGTTATTTCTTGTAAAGCTGAAAAATTTGTAAATCTGTTGTTCGCTTTACCTTCTGGAATGTCCAATATCTCTGTACAACGCCAGGCGATTTTAGTTTAATTATGATGGCGAAATCTTGTAAATTTAACGTTAATTTTGCGATTATTTGAACCTCAAATATGTAAGTAATATTAATTTAAGCCATAAACATAATTGTTTTTTTTCATTCCATTAGCTAAAGAAATCAATTTAGAATATGTGCTCTGGACGAAAATACTTTTAGGATTATATTTTATTTTTCCTAAAGGAGAAGCGAATAAACTTTTCCCTTTTAATTTGCTTATGCTTTTCAACAAAATATAAAATAGGCAGATTCTTCAAGTATTATTCATACGCCTTGTACATACGTACTGAAAAGTGTGGATTTTCTGCAGTGGCCTAAACGTCTCCGAATGAAACCTATTGCATTCCCCCGATTCCTTTTACTTCCTTGTTCGTGCAATAATTTATTCTCCCATACAACCAGATGGCGAGTGAAAACAGTACTGGAGGTCGCGTGTCCCCCCCCTCCTCCAAAGCGAATCCATGTAAATCCAACCCGTGGGTTGGATTGCTTGGGTTTCGTGTGCCGAGAGGAGCGTGCGTCGCCGTATCCGCGGGAAGGCCTTCAATGCGGCGATTCGCGCGGACGAGGGAGGACGGAGGATTGAAAAAACGGAGAAAAAGAGAATGAAAGAAAAAAGCAGCAGGGTCGAGGAGAGGGAGCGCGGAAGAGGGTGAACGGTGGAACCTGGGAGACTGAAGGACGATTTGCAAATATCTATGGAGTTCGGAAAAGCATACATCAAGCAAATAAAACACCAAAGGAACCAGTGTGCTCCGCCAGTCCATGTTTGTACGTGGAATTCGAGGTCTCCCGATGACTAAATAACCACGCAGCCGAGTTACTCGATGATCAAGGTTCCCGCGCGGCAAAGATACGTCTGTATTTTTCTTCCGTCATTCATTCTGTCGTGATTGCGGTAAGCGATGTGGAATGATGCAGCCTGTCATCAGTATTTCAATTCTAGGATTGGTTTACTGCAGCCCACCATTCTACTCTATTTAATGTCCATTCCCTCAATCCTTGATACCTTCTCTGTGTAGCCAGCATGATTTATAAATTAAAAAGATTATCTTCAGCTTTATGCAACTAGCTGAAGCGACTATGTAACAAAAATTAAAATTGTTACTTCACACTGATTTCTAATTTAAAAAACAAAATTTTTAGAAAAAATATTAATATTTTGTTGAGTTTTTTGTAGTTTTAGAATTTCTAAAATAATTTTCAACTCTTTTTGAAGATCTTCTGGAAAACATTAAGTGCAAGAAGTAATTTTTCAATTTTAATTCGAGATAATTGAGTCTATGCGGAGGGAACTGGATATTACAATCAGAATTTGCATTTGTAAGTACTCGTACAGAAACAATATTTAGTTTTAAGCAATAATCCAGGTGTGTGTAATGATTTGCGTTTTAACGCAGTTTTTCGGCAATAGAATGATGCACAAGAAGCTCGCATGGATGAAAATAGCTATGTTTCTTTGGAATGATACACTTATCGAAAAGGGGTTTGAAAATTAAGCCTGCATTATAAAACATGAGAATGTATATTTTGTACAGGTAGAGTTATGGATTACAACTATCCACAAGTGTACGAGTAACTTAATTTGATCCTCAAAGTTTTTTTTTCACGAATGTATTTGTTTTCCTGTAGCACGGAGGAAATAAAAATATCCATGGGCTTTCAAGCGACCATCGAAACTACACACGGGCCAACTGCTTCACCCATCGCATAGTATCTGAAACCCTCCCCCATAAAAAACTATGACAGTTTTTTCACTTTTTATCAAAATTTAGTTGATACAAGGCAGTAAAACCCGCGTCATATTTGCAGCCCTGAATTTATCACAAATAGCAATACTTATACTTTACTCAATGAACTCCAACAGATGACTACAATATTTAGATAGTATCCATTAGGGAAAGTGACTGATTTTAGATGCAAGCAATGTGGTTAAATACACCTGATGCCTAATACTACTAATTACTAAAGAATTAGCATACACTTCAGTTGTAAGACCAATAATGGAGTACGCAACAACAGTATGGGACCCTATGGTAAAGGTGCATATAAATAAGCTTGAGAAAGTACAGAGAAAGGCAGCTAGGTACGCTCTAGGAAGACATAACAGGACAGATAGTGTGACAGAAATGTTAGAGACACTAGGATGGACACCGCTCCGACTCAGAAGGAAGCTGAACAGGCTATGTGGGATGTTCAAGATAGTAAATAAAGAGAAGGGGTGGGAGGAGCTCTCAGAAAGATTAGACAAACCAAATTACATTGGGCGGAAGGACCATCAGTTCAAAATAAAACATAGAGGGCACAAAACAAACATTAAAAAAAACTCCTTCCTCAATCGTGGAATAAAAGAATGGAATGAGTTACCTGAGGATATCTTTAAGTCCTTACCTTATTCATTAAATAAATTTAAAACGAGGTGTATGCTCGCCTTAAAAACGTGTGAGTGAGAAATAAAACCGTATGTACTTGTGCTATGAATAATGTGTTAACGGGACGCGATTTTGAACGGTATATGAAATTGAAGATACGTGATTACGGACGAAGTGTGGCGATGGACGGTGCGTAGTATGTACTCGTGTGGTGTACACCTAATCCTTGTGTGATAGTAAAGGAGAGGTCGGTAATCTTAAAAGTGTCATTGAATATACGAGCATTTTGTCTCATATCTGTTCTTCTTGTGTGTGTATGTATGTGCATTGTAAGAGTGACCAGTGATCACACTGGACCGTTGCCACCAGGTAAATTGCCTAATTGCAACGAAGTATGTAAATAAATAAATATTACCGTTTAAGCGACTTTTGGAAGGCCAGAGTGCTCCATCACCATTCTCCTAAAAAAACTGTAGCCTAACCCTCTCTGATAAATCTTCTTCCATCTAAGATGGAAGAAGATCTCTGACCAAAAGGTGGAAATCAATATACTATCCACTACACCAATCCAAAAATACCAAACAGGTGTAATCATTTCAGCGTTATACATTCTGATAGAGTTGATCTTGTTAGCTTGGCATATTCCGCCACCGGAGTTTCATCCTCAAAAACTTAAACGCACGTGAAGAATTTGATTTAAGATATATAACGTGCGTAATTATCGCCCCACAGGTTATTCATTGTCAATCGATATACAAAAACTTTCATCTCAAATTTCATACAATTTGAAAACATTCGCACGTCTGTGATGACGTCTCGATCTTTATTTTGCCATGAAATTATTATCAACCAGCAAACGAGGTCGAAGTGGGAAAATGATGGCTATTCTGGATTAAATGAAGGATGATAGAATTAAAGAATGGTTTATTGTAGCCTAGGTTTTATAGTGTTTATTTAAAGTTTATTTACAGTGTCACTGGCGACGTGTGCAGATTCCATGAAAAACCTACCTTCACTAGCCCACTCAATGCCCTGCCCACAGCAATGGTATTAGAAAATCCTGGAAAACTTGGAGAGATAAGTAATACCCGCTGTTTGACTGATTGATGACCACTAACGTCAATGACAATCTATCTGCATCGCATACATGTAATATACTAAACCTTAATGCAATAACAAAAGATTTCATTCCTGAGATTGGCAGTCTTAATAATCCTGTCTTCAACAAACGCGACTTAGTCTGAGTCCATCATAGTTTTATTCTAAGCTGCATTTCCTCTCAAACCTTTCTTTTCGTTTCCTGAGCGGGTAGGTTAAATACTACTGGCGACAGTGGCCTGTCTTCCTCGTCGGTCACTCAATTCCCGGCACTGCACTTATTTTCCATCTCCTACAATTTGCCTCGTATTTGCACCAGAAAGAACGACCTAACTGGAGCAGAATATACTGACATAATTCTTTCCGACACTGAGACTAACTCCAAGTTCTCTATCGAGTTTTCTTACCGAGTCCTACGACAATGAAGTTTAATAAGAGTTAGCTGTCGGTGGAGTGTCATAATAAGCTCTGGCAAAAATTTAAATGAGAATTTTTAGATATCATCCAGGTTTTGGATACTGAATTCTTTCAGCTTCAAATGGAAAGCAAATATTTAAAGCCATCATATAAAAGTTTAAAGTAAGTGCATAGACATCCGACGACAAAGACTTCAACGGGAATCACAGATCGAGAAGGTTGATAAACCATCGAGCCAATGTCACTTCTTCGTCAAATCCTCAGAAGCCTTCCGAGCTCCACGGGGCCTTTCCGTTTTAGAAACCATTTCTCATGGAAGGAAGTCAGTTGATGAGCATTTTTTTCAATCAAAACGCAATTTTCGAAAAGACTTTTATTTTTCTGAAACTGCTCTGCGTAAATTTGGAACATACCCCCCGTTGTCAATCATTAAGAGCTGCAGCAACTTCCATTTCCGCCTCGGAAATCATTGAAATCTCAAGAGGGAACAGCAAAAAGCTAGGCTCTCAAACTCTTCCAACCTTTGCGTGCTTGGGCCCGGCTACTCCTCCCTCTCATCATATCCCTCGCCTCTTACCCTCCACCTCTTCGGACATGGAGCATTCTCCTCAACACCCCATTTGAACCTCTAGCAGCCAAAAATAGTTATTCTGTGATTTTAATGTCAGGCATTCAACGCTTTGCCCAAACCATGACGTTTCATGAATTCTTCTTAAATTTCATGAATAATTTTTAATTTCATTTTTAATTTTGTGCAGTTAAATAAATCTGAAAATTCACCTATAGTGTTAATTACACTGTTGAATTCTAAATGCGAGTCTTTTAATTCGGAAATTGTACCGTGAAAGCTTCACCTAATTATTTCAATTTTATCAAGGTATTTTGGTATATTTTTGCAAACGGAGTGAAACAGTGTTTCATCAAAACTATTTTCAGTCTCTACTAAAATATTTCCGTTTCAAAATTGCAAAGAGGTGTAAGTACTAAATTAACCGATCAAGAGCTTGACGATTGGGTTTCATAATGTGCCCGTCATCATTATTAAATCTACGGATTAGGGAAGTGGTATGACCTTTCTTATATCCTGCGCTAAGGAATTCTAAATGAAGCGTTTGCTATTCATGTATGGTCCCCAGATTCCATATCGCAAACTGTGCCACAGAGGAAAATCCCGTTTTGCGAAAAATCAATTATAACGCGTATGGAAAGTTCCATGACATTTCCTTTTCCTTTTCAAACACTAAATGCCCCAAAATTTTCCAATGGTCGGAGTTGAATTACAATTTTGCAAAGCCTCTAACTCCGTGTTTTGGAGTTAAGAACCTGAAACAGTAATCTTTATGAAAGGTTGCATATTTTACCCTCTCGGAGGGAGATAGTTCATTTCATAATAGACTGAATTACTAAGCTACATATAATTCTCAAACGCCCGTATTTTACCGCGTTTGCGTTACTGAAATGTATGGTCGATTCTCACAATAGCGGTCCGAGTTTATGATTATTTGACATATGTGACCCAAGGTCTTTAAACACACGAAACGCGACCCTACACACTGGACGGAAATTTTATAGAAAAAATATAGGTATTTTAACCAAATATTTGATTTCATTGTTTTTTAATCAAACATCGATGTCTCATTCATATATCAGTATTCACGATAACTTTTTATCATTGAATGAAATTTTAATTACTGTAATTTTGACTGATTTTTTTATGTAATCGAGATGTTTAAAAAGACTGTCTAGATATTTGTGGTATATTTGCGCAGTCATTTGCTTTCTAGTTGGATCTGGAATCTCCAGAAAAATAATATGCTGCTTAGTTATTCGTGACAAAGATTATCCTTCAGTAAAATTACTGAATCTAGAAACATTAATCTACATTATAAATACAAACAAATACAGGAAAACGAATCAATTACACCAAAATAAGCCCATGCGTGAAGAACAATCAAAATTCGAAATTAAGTGACAGTTCGTTAAACTGGCATATATTAATTATGAAAATTTCAAATCAAATCAAAAGAGACAGCGTTTAAAATTTCACTAATTAATCAATTGTTGAAATGGCACCAAACCAATAATAGCCTGTCATTTCAACGACTATGCATCCTCTGATTCAGCTACCTTTAGTTAATTATCAGTTTTAAACAAGTTTTCCTTTCCTTTTCCCGTTCTTATAGAATGGACCAATACTTTGTTCTATAATTTCTTCATAGTCGATAATTTAAGTCACATACGAGACGTTTGAGACGTGAGTTTGGAGGAGGATGGAAAAAGATGAATGGACGGAAATAAAAGCAAACGAATAAGTTCTAGGCATGGTGAGTTAGGATAGGGAGTTGCTGAGAAAAATTCAAATAAGGCAGGTAAAATAAATGCAGCGCATATTCATTGGCGATTGAGTGCCAAAGACTGATAGAGGGAATTGGGCAAACGAGGGAGTGGCATGACAAGAATAAGCACGGAGGAAGCAGTAATGTGGAGTTGGTTTATCCTAGGGTTGGTTTTATACGAGTAATTGCTCAAAGTCGTATTGAGTGTGGCTTAGAAATTCAGCGGTACTCAGGAGGAGACCCATTGAAAAATTAGCTCGGCTGGTTTATTAATTAATTATAGTAAGGAGTTTAGAAGAAAAATAATGAAGACGTGTATTTTACGGACCGAAGAAGACTTTCCTCCTAACCGCGATGATGTCATGAATTATTCAACAAAAATTGAAATGATTTAACAGACACTTTCCTTCAAACTAGGGACACCCGCCCTGGTCAATGGATAGGCATCATAATTGAGACAGAAAAAACAGTTACTGCCTAGCTAATATAGTCGAATCTAAATTAAGGCTCACCAAAGAAGCGTTTGTGAGAAAGGAAATTGCCTTTGATATGAGACAGTGGCTACAAACTAATAACCCGTCGAGAAATCTATTAACATATAAATCATAAATACGATCATAAATAACGCCTTTATTCCTTATACAATTTCAAACCGTTACACCGGTTTGGGCCAAATTTGGCACAGTGACTTTTAGGTCTCTTGCGGTTCTACGGGCTAGAGATTTAGACGCCTCACAGCTCTCCACTCGTGATTCCTTACCCTTGGCCCGTAACTAACATTTGTGCTAAATTTAAAATATGAATCCAAAAGTGTTGTCATTGAAGAACCATTAATCGAGTAAAGATTAGTTCCAGTTCGAGTCCAGATTAGTTCCCAAAAGACGAGAGACAGACTCGAAATTGTCAATGGGGCCGGGAAATCACACCTTAAGGCTCAAAAATATTTGCATCGAGCTATCGAATCACCCCCATCGCATATCATGCGGAAAAATTCTTCCCAGCTCAAGATCCTTCGATGAAGAAAGAAGAAGGGTCCTTACCCATATCATTCATTATACATATTACCACGAATGAGGTGTGGCATTTTCTACTCTACCTAAGTCGCCATCATCACGCATCTCTACCTCAATCTACTCAATGTGGTATTTTTGCTGAATTAGTCAACTTTTTTTAAAATTTTTTATTCACCGTTTGTCTCTTTCTACGAACTTGTAATTGAAATTGTTTCTGTGGGCTAGGGAAAATACTGAGACTAGGAGGAGTAAGATCTACATTCTAAAATTAAATCGGCACGCACGCCAAATCCCCAAAGCCTCCGCGAGGCGCATAACTGTTTGTCCGTGAAACGCACACGCTTAAAAAATGTAATAATTTACAATAAATCATGAGATTATTTATACGTAACCCTAGCCTCGTGAAATTATAATTTCGATTCATATAACGTACTTTTTCTTACCGAATCCATATGGTCGCTGAATTATGACCCGTGGATTTTGTAGCTTAATTGGAACAGGAAGATAAATTACGATTAATTTTAAAGCTATAACACTTTGTAATATTTACGGTTTTAAGCGGTAACCCGTATTTTTATGGGAGATGGGGCGTGGTCTAAGGGGTAAAGGAACGGTGGGGAAATGTGAGCTAGAACGGTAGATATTCCATATAAATAGCCAATACCTGAAGCACATTTCGTAAATATTTATCGACGATTCGTAAAGTACTGCAGAAACTTGAAAAGACAGCCTGGTTCGCACAATTCCACTATTATGGGAAATAATAGTATTTTTTCCGTGTTTTTACTGACAGGATGTGCATTCATATTTTAGAGTGATCAATAGTAGGGATTAGTGAAAAATCTGATACTCAATGAACTTCGTCGTTGAGGCAAGATGACATAATGTAATAATAAACGTAGATTGGAGGTTTCTGAGATGTGGTCACAGAGAAGGATAGAATAAGTGAAATGAACAGAAAGGAAAACAAACGAAGCAGTACTAGACAAAGTTGAGAAGGCGACAGGTTTTTGCGTGTAAGTCAAAGAATGCTGGGAAAGTGAATGCGGGACGCTATGCAGGACTGCCAATTGAATGTTGAAGCCTGTGAAGGGCGGCCAAATGTATGCAGAATCAAAGAACGGGTTATTCTAGTGAACTGCGCCGTGTCAAGTGACGCTCAGAAGTGGAGGGGCGGTTAGCGGTGTAATCATTCAAAATCTTTCGTAATCGGTAGATTAATTTTCATTAACTAACTAATAAGATAAACATAAGTAGTAGATTTAACGCTCCTCATTACATTGCTTGGCAAGGCCATAAGGGTAGTAGTAGTTTTTATGGGAGGCGACCGACAGCTAAGGTCATTTGCGCCATTAGGGATGGATGGGAAAGGAAGGGTGGAGAGAAACCCGGCGTCGGCATTAGCCTACTCTTGTGGAAAGGCTTAACGTCCCATCAGACGGACGTCGTACTCACTCAAAGTGCTCTCCACAAAGCAGCTCAGTTAGGGATCGGGATAAAACTGAAAAATATTTTTTGTCTCCAGGATTTGAACCCGGGCCCTCTCGATAGGAAGCGTGTACGTTAGTGACCGAAACATTCCCTATTCCATAACAAGAGGAGAAATTTCGGCATAAGTAATCCCTTTTCCCTAGCGAACATTGTGGTAGTAACAGCAATATACCATGCAGAAAAATTCGAACTACCTGAAAAAAAATGATACTTCAGGTTTAAAATCCCTAATCACACTTCTGACCTAACAACCCTCCCCAACACAACACCGCGTGGTGACTTGATGGACTAAACGGTACGTAAGAAGAATTCTCGAGTTTGGTGCACGGGAGAGGGTGCTGACTGGCGACTAGCGCGCGCCATGCACTCCATTATGCACGCACACAAAAATGGGCACGCCCACGCCAGGAGAAATGAAAAATGGCGTCCACGCAAGCACCTCCACCTGAGGCGCGCATAAATCTCGCGCGCCGAAAATAATTTATTACAAATACATATAATGGCGCTAATTGCGGGACTGTGTGTTCCGACGTATTACGACATTTTTTTAATGCTTTGGGTACGGGAGGAGAGTAGGGTTAGGAGGGGGTGTCGGGTGAATAAGTTCGTGGGAACCGGTTTTTGTCGTCGAGGGAGATGGTGGCGGGAGGGGGAGGGAGGTTTGTGGGGTCCCGGCCCGCATTCGCTCCCACCAAATGGCGCCATCATTGTCGGAGCGACCCTCTTAAATGATTTTCACGGCGGTGACCACTTCCCGAGGAGTCTCGTCTCTTGAGACACGCGGAGATGGAAAAGAATGGGAGTCATTCAAGGGTCATGCCTCGGCGTCTCCCTTGCTTACCCCCCTTTCCACCCGGGGGGATGTCCACGCTCAGCATGGGCTACTGTATTTCATCTCCGGTTCTAAAAGGAGACTGAGCCGAGGAGGACGAAGAATTTCTGGAAGCGCGGCCAACTACACTCACGCACTCAGAGAAGGACCGCAAGAAAACTCTGATACATAGTTAAGCTCACTCGATTAGTCCCGGCGACGGGTCGCGTTGGACAAAATGTCAAGGTAAATTAATATCCGCCGGCCACTTTTGATTCAAGGAAAATAAAGCAGAGTCGTGAAAACGAAAACCGAAAAATATACGACCACAAGCAGCAGAAAAAAATTATATATATATATATATTTATTTATTTATTTAGGCTCCAGAGTCTGTTACATTGCCTCACTATTTCAGGATAGAAGAGGATGGAAGAATTCTTAACGTCTACCTACCTCCAACTTTTCAAGCTCCCCAAAAAATAAGGGGTTTTCACTGAAAATAAATCTTGCCTATAATATCTGTACGTTAGGCTGACAGCAGTATAGATATGACAACAGGAAGATAGAAGTGACGAAATGCTTTTTAGTTTACGGTCAAATTCAAACACTCCTAGGATTTAGATGATGGCTGCATTTTATGATGATAGAAACAACGAAATTTAATGTGAGAAAACGAAATAAACGCCAAGATATTGAAACTCTCAAATAAGGAAAAACATTCCTTCGAACAAACCATTATTCGGGTCGCATCTGTCACAAAACTACGTATGCATAATGATTGCCAAGGTAAAAGATTGTCATCTTATCACTCCCGAGTTTGGGTCCGATCACAAAACACTGATGTGAAAGTGTTTAAACCACTGGTATACTGACGAGCTTCCTCTTCTCTAGACAGAATTTTTTGGTGACTAAAGGCCAGTATTATGACTCTTTTTTAAAGTTATTGTTTGGCTTAAACTATCTGATATACGTAAAAATTGTTTTATGACTATCTGTTAGAACCTTACACATTTTTAAACATCCAGTTTATTTAGTTTCAGGATGAAACCTCCGGATGAGGACTAAACAGAAAGTCATTCAAGAAATATGGCTGTAGATCCGCTTTAGGAAGTTTCTTGTGGTAGTTGTCTTGTGGAGGTTGCTTGTAATAAAATTTAATAAAACGACGTCGTTTACCAAACTGGCACTTGATGATCTGAATATGTCATTTTCGCCATTAAAACTGTAAATTTGTAACGTTGGTAACATGCGATAATAGTGATACTTCTCGCCAACAAGCTTGACGAATTAACGTATCGAACGAAAACCATCTTTTCGCATTCACTTTAGCTAAAAACTATTTAAGCCTCTTTGCTATTGTCGCAATGCTTTGAATTGCACATTCAGAATATTCGAAAATTCATGGGAATCTCTTTGTAGCTGGTCATACTTGTATGTCCCTGGTGACATCCGGGCTTGTTTTATTACTAGCTAACTTCACCTTGAAAATATTTCTTGCTGTAATTCGCTTATTACTCGGGTATCATGACAGTCCTTAGTGAAATAATTATGCTTACTTTTTCCTTGATTCCGTCAAAATTACCATAATTCGATATTTTACCTGTGTATTTATTGAGGACCGTCAACGGATGTTTAAAGGTCGTGATTCTAATCTTTGGTAAATGTTGATGTTTACACGCAATACAATTGCGACACACAACGCAATCCAATTGCACTACAAAGTGCAATTGTATTGCGTTTTTGAGAATCACACTTTTCAAACATCAACAGTTTTCCCATATAAACTATGGCATTATGTTATATTTACAGATAATTATTTCATGTGTGTAATCTGGGTAAAATATATTTGAAAAGAGTAAGTTATATTCCATATTACTCATAACTTGGCATATCATTGTGCATTCATTTAAATTTTTTTTAGGGTTTAGTTATCCATTGGCTAGACATTAAAATATTTAGATATATTCAACAAAAAATATATTATATTTCAAGAGTTATAGAAACTAAGTACCTACGTTGTGTACCTAAGAGTGAGCAGCAGCTAGTAATTAGATCAGAGGGAATAAGTTTCGATGAATAAGTGGTCTTCAATTTACTTCTCACATTCTACATTTTCTCTTTTAATGTTTCCAAGAAAAAACGTTATCGCTCTATTTGGAATAGTAGTTATTGATTTTTAACAACTTTGAAAAATAACGTATATTTTTTTATTTAAAGAAAGTTAGGTGGACTTGGTCTTCTTTATTTCTTAATTAATTATAGTATTTAAACATTTAAAGCATTTCTAAAAATGAAATACGAAGGTATGACATAAAAAAGAAAAGATAATCGAATTGCATGTCCTGGCAACCCTGAACTAAAACAGCTATGCTCATAGGGCATTTTATTCAACAGTTAACAAATGGGCATAACATCGTTTTTTAACTTAAGAATCGGTTAGCTTTCGGCCATTTCTGTTGAAAAACGCAAATCACATTCAATCCACTCTACAAATGAAATTAATACTTGCTTTGATAATTCCATTTTCAGCACTTCATTTAAAAACTTAATTTGAAAGTTACAGCGTTTGGTGAAAAACATTTAATGCTTATGTTCCTCTCCCGAAGAGAGAGATACGACTATAATTGAGTAAAGAAATGCAACCCACTTGGCATTCCAATTCGAATAAACGATAAACGAATATTCGATGCCACTACGAGGCATGCACGGAATCGATGAAATTGGTAGCAGTTAATTTACACCCACAAATGTAATTCTTGAAACAGGGAAGAACTTCTTCGGACGGAATTGATTGCTTCTATCCACGCCATCCTTCTCTCTATCACCAGAATGCATTCAATGTGGAAAATTGGTTGAGTAATCGAGAACCTACTCGCGCAAGGAGTTTCAAAATGAATGAACGCCCACGAACGCGAAGGTGATCGGATTCCAGTGGTGAGGGCGAACCTTCCGCCGTGAGCTCGCCCGCATGAGAACCAGCCCTCCCACTCCGTTCGTCCGCGGTCTTGGCCTAGAGAAAGCAATCGCCTCACTGAATGTAGGAAGTTCCGCCGTTGTTCGGCAAAAATGACGGCCGCCGTTCCCTCCCATCAGTATTTTACTTCATAAAAAACAACGCCGATTCGTTGTCACCCAAACAAACCACATAATTTATATATTCATTTAAATATTATATGTTTTTATATGTAATATTTAAATCAATTAACTGATTAAGAAAATATAGAAGCAATGTGAAATTGTGTTTAGGTTACTATGAAATACTACACCGTTTCAAGTAAGTCACAATACTATTTCATATCTGATCAACCGATTGCTGAAGTATTACTGCCATTTTCTTCAGTAGAATATTTTATATAACATTTGAGGAACATGAAGTCGTGCTTCATTAACCATGACGAATTAAGCGATTTTTTAATTATTTTCATATAAAAACCTTGGGCCGGTAAAATATTTTCAAAAGACGCGTATGCCTAAAACTTTCTCCTCTTTGTCCTTTCCAATGCAAGTATTCGTATCCTTTGGCAGGTCCAAATATCCTATGCAGACTAACAAAAATTAATGACATCACGAAAAAACACCACAGATTCATTTCCCCTATGCGGAGGTCGATCTGCAAAAGAAACGCTTGAATGTCATTCCAGTGAACTCGGTAGAATATGCAAGGCACGCATCGATCGAGTCAGTACGGCTGCAAAGAGAAGTAGCGTTCCGACAGTAAGCCAAAGGCATGAGGCGATAGATCGAAGCCAGCCGACCGTTGTGGTCCTAGCTGCCTCACCGTTCGGCTCTCTTGGGGAGGCGGGAAGAGTTTGGAGAGAGAAACCAGAGGGCGAACTTCTTGAAGACTGTAATTCGACGTGACATTGCAAAGTTACATGAACCCTCAAGAGTTAAAGAAAAAATCTTGTCCGAATCAGTACCGTGTGTGGGGGAGTCTGTGCGTGGGGTGCCAACCGGTAGACACCTACGCGGTGCTGAGTCCCCACATCGCTAACTTCAGAAGCGTCACACTCCGCCGAAATCATGATTATATATTTTATTAAAATGAAAAAGGAAGCCTCGAAATATTCCCAACCCATTCCCATTCTTATGCTCTTTAGCAATGAAATAGTGTTCTTTCTGAACTAATTTTATCTAATTCCCTCATGCCTGAAACTTCAAGTGACCACGAATTTCAATTCACAATTACAATGAAACGATAATTCACATTAAACATTAAAAGTTCTCTTCCGATTTCACATTAAACCTGTAGCTGTTCGCCATTTTCTTAGAGCTATAAATCTAACAATGCTACTCAAGTGGTGGACAGCCCGCGGCTCGTCAACGCATTCTATGCGACACACATTTTTTGTAAAAATTAAAGGATATATGAAATTTCAACATTATTAAATCTTTTTTTTCATGGAAATTGTTTAATTATGTTTTATGAGTAAAGTATTTCTCACTCCTTTTACTAGATTGATAGATAGATAACTAATAATGAAATATTATAATTGCAATTTACAAATAAATTTCCGTATCACAAACATTTTCCCTGTGCCCCGCAATCTCACAAAATATCTTTTCTGCGGGTTTTGATAGACAAAGATCGTGTATAAGAGCCTTACATGGTTGAAGTTGACAACTGAACTAAAGTTAACCCCGGAAATTGCTTATCGAAGCCATTACTATAGTTTATATCATTTATGTATACATTAGGTTTATCAAAAAAATGCCAAAAACTCAACGAAAACGCTTTCCAATTCACGTACTTGCCATTTCCTGCATCCCTTGCAGGAGAAAATAATAAACTTAGCCAATGCAATATTTCCATGATTTGGAAAAAAATACTCAAATATATTTTACCGCGATCAGTCACACGTGCCCTACCAGTTTGTACTATAGAAGCATTTCCAAATTTCTCACTCGTGTAACCACGAAAACAAAAAAAAACAAATTTAATGTTATAACACAATCGGGAGAAACATTCTCAAGTTATGACGAAGGTAAATTACCCTCAATTATTCAGGATTAAAGAGATCATTTTTTTCTAAAGTATTCAATTATTCTTTCAGGCTCCAACAAATTCATTATCTCCCCCACGTGAATGCATTCAGAATGTGCGCACTACCCCAAGTTCCGCACTGGGTCACCCTAACCAGCCCAACAGCTGTTGATCGCAGGGTGGGGCACAGCGGCAGGAGAAAAGAGACAGGTAACGGGTGAAGATGTCTCTCCCACTCCACAAATTCACCGCGGGATCGGATTATATGCCATTCTCGAAATGAAATCAGAATTGCACGAGGCAACTCTGAAAAAGTAAAATAGCGGAAAAATTAATGAATAATAATAATGTTTTTTTCAATGATGCGAAATAAAAAAAAACTTTTCTTTCCCATCTTTAAAAAAATGTCCATATCCACTTCATTTTAATCTCACAGTTTAAAATCATGGAATTTTTGGCTTAGGTTTTTCCATTTTGACAACAAACTTTAACTGTTTCCCTTTTCTGAATCGTCAAATGAAGTCTACTCGATTTAATGTGATCTCTACGTAGAATCATCAATTATATTCCATGGCAAATGCCATTTTGGGGTAAAAAAGTTGTTTCCACATTTACAAAACTTAATAATAAATGCATCCTGAGATTAAGCAATGAACTCACAAGCACACTCCGAAGGCGAAACTATGAAGCTTGGTCAGCTATTTACTTTATTTAGTTTTGAGGAGAGGAAGAAACTCTACTCTCACGTTTTGAGCTCCTCTGACGCCGCAGCTACGCCCCTGTCGAAGGAGGGACGAAGGAGGGAACGGTGGTGGACCTAGGATTCGACGAAGAAATGCAACCACGTGACTGGTTGGTCTCACTTCAGTCGCGTGGTAAAATCCGTAACGATACGAGAAGCAATAAAGCAAAGTAAAATTGGAAAACACCACATGAAACACATGTACTAGGATTGATGCGGATCAAAATGTTTTGGCTGCACTTAGAGACACAACGGATTTGCTAGTAACATAAAAGCTAATAAATTTAATATAATTCCCAGGAGATATACCAAAGCCGACGGATAGAAATAATAAGAAAGGATGGAGGAAAGTACAGAAGAATTGACATTTAATTGAGGAGAGTAGATCTTCTGTCAACCAATATTGAAAGAGAATCAAAGAAATGCGAGAGATGCCGCAACAGTAACGTTTAACGGAGTCATTCGCCAATACGTATGCATTAACATGCAGAAATTTCAAAGCGTAAAAATCATTCTCCTTGAAGCCAAGGCGAAATTTCTGCATTATAATTGAAAGAGAAGATAACCATAATCCGCATTTTGAGGGAACACGTACATACTAAATACCTGTATGTACTCATATATTTGCAGCACTGCCGAAATAAAATATTTCTCAAAAGAACAACAGCGATATGAGCAGAGCATACAGCATGCCTAGTATGTAGCGCATACAAGTTAGTATATCAATAACTTTGGGCTTTTAATATACTGAATTGTATACCAGCATATTGGAATTATGTTGAGCTAGAATCATTTGCGTTGACACTGCTCCTTGTACATTACTTGAATACTGGATTTTAGCGTTCTGCAGCAGTATCTATGTTTTCTGTCGTCCATTGAATTTTGCTTCCTTTAACTTTCAAATTAATGCACACACGCCTGCCATTGATGCTATCCATCCATTCCACACCATATATGTCGCAAGAACCAAAGAGATTTTTTAAAGAGTAGATCAGTCCCCGGATTCACCCTCGCAAATCAAGCGCCATTTCACTCGGATGATGTTTGCACTAGTATTCATTCATTCATTCCTTTACACTATAGCACTGAGATTCGAGCACGTGTTGACCCCGACAATTTCGCGATGCCATTCTCCGCACCGTGAAACTGAAGATGTGTACATCTCGTACGTACGTACACCGTCTGGCGGCATTGCATCGCTCCACGCCGTAATGGACTCAACATCTTCAAGGCGAAATCGGAGAACGTGGCCTTCCCCGACTGCTCGCCCCCGAACCTCCGCGGAGGAGAGGTCGGCGGGAGACTGGGCCAGGCGACTCGACCCGTCCAACCTCTTCCGAAGCACGCCTACTCATCTCCTGGCATTGAGACGAAAGCGGCGCGAAAAGTTTGCTGTTATGCACGCCAGACAGCACTGGTGAATAAGCACTTGAGTCGACTGTAACTTCCCCGAGGAAGCAGCGATCAGTTTTTCGAAATTTCGTAAATAATCGATTAATCGGTGCCCTAAGTGGATATCTACATATATCGATACGGACTTTGTTTTAATACTTGAAAAGCAAAATGCGAAGCTGAACAATTAGGTGAAATTCTACACTATCCCGTACTGAAATGGAATAATTTATACATGCCGCTCCTGTGTAGAAATAACCATTCTCTCTTAACCTGTCGATTGCCTATTGATTAGCTTTTGTCCATCCCATTGCATATCATGATACTCCCGCTACATTTGACGTCGCCTAAATTGTGGTTTTGAGAAGGCAAAGTGGGTATCACACGAATAAAAAGACGTCCCTGAGAGATATTCGTATATATGCCTGATGTGAATGTTGCAACATATGGAAATAAATTGTTAATCTTGCACTTGTATGATATATTACAGGTGCCAAGTATATCAGATATATGATTCATTTTGTCGGTAATTTGAAAATAATGAAACAAGTCTTGTCTGAACTTTCTACGTGACTTGGTAGGCGATAGTGGTATCGACTGTTATTAAATCAGGGGATGCATCGGTTTAAAAAACTAGGAGATATGGTACAATAATGTATTCAAACTACGAAAAATGCAAATACAATAAATTGACACGGCACTGCTGGTAATAAACTTTCACAATATAATATCGCAGATTCCACACTAATTCTGATTAATGAGGTTTTAGTAAATTAATCAAGGTGTCTTAAGTAACAAAAACTGCACAAAAGATATAGAATATGTATATTGTTTGGCATCGCGATATAAGGTCTTTCGAGGCCAAGGTGGCGAAAACAAATGAAGCAGTCAAGCAAGTCCCTACTAACCCTAGAGACACCTCCCAGCAGAAAGTTTCTTCACGTGCGAAATGCAATGAACGAGCGCCAAAAATCTAGGGTGAATTACGAGTCATCACAACTATCACCACAAACTGAAGATAAAGGCACAGTACCTTGCCAAAAGAGTGTCCACGGAAATCCCACGAAGTCCCTCGGTGGAGGTATCTCGGCGCGAGGTAGGCGTTTAACTCCCGCGTAATATTCTCTCTCCTTCGTCCAGATAAACCCTTTCCTCTTTCCAGGGAAGATATCAGATCGATGAGACCCGTAGATGGAACAACCTGCTCTCGAGATTCGTTTAATTCCTCAGCTGTCCACACTACCCAAGCGAAATAGTTTACACTTTCGAGAAGGGCACAAGAAAGGGCGACACACCACACCGTCGAATGTCACACCCGCCAACAACCGAACAGGAGTGACCTGCCGCCTCTGAAGAAATCGTTGTACATAGTTCTTTCTTCTCCCATCCGGCCACCGTGACGCTAGCGTACAATCTCAGGGGTGCAGTTAGTTTTCATTCCAGCCGTCAGGTACCGCTACGTACGTCGACCTACGAAGAGCGCTTATATACAATCTAGCGATGTAAGCGTTGGAATCTCTGCGGGAGTAAACTCTGGAAAAAAGCTAACTAATGTATCTTTATTGCAAAATAATGAGTAAACATTCTTTCCTCGTCGGTTTTCCATCATGTATCACCCGAAAAATGATTTTTTCTCCGTTTTCAAATGTATGCGGAAAATTGCGAGTAAAGCTCTCTCAGAAGAGAGGAATTATGACAGGGATAGGTTTAGCTACCGCTATCAAATGTCATTTGGCTACATTTTCTTTTCATTTCGCAGAATTAATTACTATCGCCCATATTCTTCGGGAATATAACATGATCATTAACAAGAAGATGACTGAAACCCTTTTGTGTGTGGAGAGAAGTGGAAGGCAGATATCATATTTTGAGGAGTGAAACTAAATTGGAGTAAGATGACTTTGACAGTCGAAACCTAGGTTGTGCATAATAAAATATATGTGAAAGAACAAAGAATTTTCTTTCGTTGCCTTAAGCTAACTGAGCATATTTCAACTTGCAATGGTCGCTGCTGATCCAATACTGTAGTCAAACCTTTGAAATTCGTGATTTGTATAAATTATACATTAATTCAACGGTTTGATATATTAAATTTGTCCACAATTATATTATTTTTTCAATATATAAATATGTGACTCAGAAATTTATGCTAATTCTTTATTGAAAACGTTCGCATAATAATTGACGAGGAATCATATGCGCCACAGAGAGAAGGGAACTGACCCCAAACGTGAAAGTGTGAATTTCGTGCAATATAGTATACATGCTAGAGTGAACTTTTCCTTCAACTATATTAACCAACTTTTCGAGTTTGACTAATTTTAGCGCAGATGAGGAAAAAGTGATTATTACAGGACTCTCAGAAATGGTTAGTAGTGAGTATCCCCCAAGTTCCTAAATAATTAAGAAGTAGATCAGATTAAATTGGATAGCACAGGCATTTATGTTTATTTATTCTCCTAAAAAAGCCAACAAGTTACATTTTTTATTTATTGTTTATTCGTTCATTTGTTTGTTTATATATTTATGTATTATTATATCTTATATGATAAGAGAAATTTTGATTAAAACGTATATCAGATTCTCAAAACTGCAGGATTTTTTCAACACTCAAATCCATTTTTTTTATGAGATGCAAATTTAAAGTCAAAGAGTTAAGTTTCGGTGAGGCAAGATTATTGCCCTCGGGCTGCAAATTACAGCCGACTTGCAGTAACTGCGCGGTTCAGTGGAATCCAATTTCCAAACTCAGCCTGCAGATCAGGCAGCTACAGCAAATTTGGGGAAGTTGAATGTCAAAGAAGACCTTTCGCTTTGTTATTCCTTTAAGGATCCTCTCTTTATTCATAGTTGGGACTTCATTAACGTCAGGACCGAGAATATTTATGCTGACAAATGACTATATTTCTCCGACTCGAGGACGAAGGAATTCTCCGCATTAATTCATTCCTGCACTTATGAGTGCATGTACAATAATTCATCAATGGGTGTAAAAAAACTCTTTCCATTTAATGAAAACAATGCATTTGCATACGTGACTAAGTAAAATGTTATTCCAACCATCGTTCGGAGTTTATTACATTCCGAAAATGAAAGCACGGAAACGTGAACAGTAAAAAATTAAAGAAGTTGTTCATATAGTCCATGAATTCATTTCTTGCAGTACATTTTCGCATAGTGTGGCCAACAAAACTTAAGGCAACTGCATTAAGACAGATATATTAAGCAAACGCACAAAATTCACAAATTCTGCAAAATATGACGATGGCTCCGAAAATAGAAATCGCCGAGATAATGGCAATTTCGAGTTTAAGTAAATGTCAAGTGTTCAAGTAACCATTACATAGGAAGATATATATATATATATATATATATATATATATATATATATATATATATATATATAGATGATTTCTTCGAAGTAACACGGAAGTGTTGAATAAATAACTTAGACAGTAACACACAGCACGAGAACACATAAAAAGAACACTCACAATAATATCTTGATAATTTCATAAGGAAACTTATGAATATTTGTGCGCCGTATGGCGGGACTTCGTATTTGAATGTGTATCTGGCCAATGTGGCTCATCTCTTCTTCTGGCTATGCGTCCCACGAAACGTGCTGTTCCTATTCTATATGATACTATATGCTTTCTAACCAACTGTCCCCTCTTCTTGTGTGTATTGTCTATTTCTCCTTTGGTGGGTGGAACAGCTCCCTAAAGCCTTCCTTTGGCAAATGATTCGGAGCACTTGGGTGTCTTGAAAACATCGCAGATCTCAAGGTAAATTAAGTTTCCTCGGTGGTGTAATGGTAGCACATCCGCCCGGCAAGTGGAAGATCCGGTGTTCAAATCCCGGTCGAGGAAACTTTCGTGATCTGCTCAAAAACCGCCTTCCCCACATGTCCTGTGTTCGCCTTTTATGTGTTTTCCTATCCCCTTTCCTTATACCTATTTCTATGTTTGAATGAATATATATATATATTCATTATATATATATATATATATATATATATATATTCATTATATATATATATATATATATATACATTTTGCTAAATGAAAAGCAAGGAGACCAACAACGTACCGCCACAACCGACATAATCATTTATGTGCGGCCATATGGGAATCCCGAAAGAAACTCTTCTTGGTTTAACAACTCTTAGAAATGAAACAAATGTCCTCAAGGCTAATATTAAATGCATATATCGCGCACTGTCTCGGGGAATCCACTCATGAATGAGAATCACCACCTATTCATTATTTTGTTATTCAAAAATGTATGTAGTCCATCGCTCAGCTGTCAAGCTCGTCCTGATGTTTGATTTTCACTGGACTTGATTAGTACCTGCAGAAATTATTGCAATAATTTATGAGTTGAATTTAATAATGTTTTAATAATGAAGAAATAATTTATTTTAGAATTTAAATATATTTACTAATAGTCATAAAGATGCATTGTTGAATGATAATTTGTATGAAAACTTTTATCCTAATGATAAATAAGTTGAATCATAAATAATCGTATCAGTTGAACTGGGACAAAAAATCTTTACTGCAGTTAAAATTAGCTTTAATGAAATAATTTGATGGATTCCTGATGCTTTGGGATAGATTTACTAGTCCTATGAAAAGCCAACAACCGGAATTTTAGTCAGTTTTTAGGGAATAAAATGATGAATTAGTTAACAAAATTAACTATGAAAATGCTGTGTCAACAGAGAGGTCACATGAACATTATTCCTAAATATCTAACTGCACAAGAATGAAATTAGTCAGATTATATTATGGTTAAACACAGGTTTAGGAACAGTGCAATAATTTCGTAGTTTCCCCGGAGCGGATGCTGACTCTGACCACAATTTAGTTGTTATGAAATGTAACGTCCGTTTCAAGAACATAAGGCAAGGGCGGCGGGTTAGGAAATGGAACGTAGAAGCAGTAAATGGATTAACGAGGAAGGAGTATCAGCAGGCTGTAGAGAAAATGATGGATGACGGTAAAGAACTGGGTACTATCGAAGAAAAATGGGAATGTACCAAGAAAGGAATATTGGAAGCCGCTAAAGACACTATAGGAACCGTTAACGGGAAAAGGATAAGGAAACCATGGGTAACGGATGAGATGATTGCAAAGATGGATGAGAGAAGAAGATGGAAAAATGTAAACACAGAGTTAGGCAAAATGAAGTACAAAGAGTTATAAAATTAATTGAGAAGGGCCACAAATAAAGCAAAAGAAGAATGGTGGACAAGGCAATGAGAGGATATGGAAAGTTTACAGAGGAAACGTGAAATCGGTGCGTTATACATCAAGGTTAAGATATTATCGGGAAGTAAGAAGGTAAGATCTGTGCAAAGAGCTAAAGATAAGTGGGGTAAGATAATAGTTGAACCAGAAAAAATCCAAGAGGGATGGAAGGAATATATAGAAACACTGTATGGTTGAGAACATAGGCCGACAAGGTTAGACATAAAAAAGGATCATGACATAGAAGAAGATAGCTTATGTCCATACTCGACGATGAAATAGAAAGGGCATTAAAGGAGATGAAAGCAAATAAGGCCGTGGGGGTGGACAAAATTCATGTGGAATTGTTGAAATATTTAGGAAAATGCGGGAAGAAGGCCCTATATGGACTGATTCGTAGTATCTATGAGGAAGGAATCTGGCCGGAAGATTTTGTGAGATCGGTGTTAGTTCCTATTCCAAAAAAGGCAAAGGCTTCGTCATGTGAGGATTACAGAACAATAAGTTTGATATCCCACGCACCTAAAGTTATTCTCAGGATCATCAACAAAAGGATAGAGAGTAAGGCAAATGATTACTTAGGGGATGATCTGTTTGGGTTTAGGAAAGGAAGAGGCCATTGCAGTAATGAGATCACTAATCGAGTGAAATATAGAATACAATCAGGACGTATTTGCCTATTTCGTAGCTTTCGAAAAAGCGTTTGAGAGAGTGATTTGGGAAAAATGCGTGCATTGCAGAAAATAGGAATGGATTGGAAGGACAGGAGACTGATCCGCAACCTGCACATGTCTCAGACTGCTCAGGTGGGAGTGGGGAACGGAGGGTCCGGATGGGCAGTGTTAGGAAGACATGTGAGGCAGGGTTGCCCATTGTCACCGGTGCTGTTCAACGTACATGTGAAGGAAATGATTAAAGAGACATGGGAAGAACTGCAGGTAGGAATGAAAGCTGGAGGGGAATTCCTAAAATCGGTTAGGTCTGCTGATGACCAATCATTAGTTGCTCAGTCAGCCAAGGGGTTGCAAGCATTGCTGAGTGAATTGGAGGTTCAATGCGAGTCAACAGTGTGTGGCAGTGTTGCAGTGTGAGTGGGGAGGTTAAGAAAAGACTCGTAAAAACTCTGATATGGAACGTATTTATGTACGGCGCGGAAATGTGGTCGCTGAAGGAGGAGGATAGACGTAGATTGGAGGCTTTTGAAATGTGGGTGTGGAGAAGAATGGAGAAGGTGAAATGGACCGAAAGGAAGTCAAATGGGGAAGTAGTGGAGATATTCGGTGAGGAGAGGGGTTTGTTGAGAGAAATCTTATGGAGGCAGGAAAAACGGATGAAAGGCGTATTGAGCGGTAGTGGAATGTTGAAGAAGGTAATATAGGGGAGAATGTTAGGCAAACGAGGAAAGGGCAGGAACAGGATAGGGATGTTGGACGGAATGAAGGGAAGGAAGAAGTACACAGAGATGAAGAGGGACCTGATATAGAGTAGGTTGCTGGATTGGGTTTTGTTTGGAGTTACAAAACATTTATTTGATAGTTGTGTTCATCCAAAAACCTACATTAACCGGTAGATTACCTAAAAAAATAGGAATGAATTAAAACATTATTACAGACAAGTACAGACATTGAATAATATACAAATCTTCATTAAATTAGCTATAGGGATTACTGTATGAAAAAAGGAGAGGTATTACTTTATATTGGTTAGCCTGTATTTGAAATATCTAGGAAGTTATTTTGATCTATTGAAGAAAATCATAATTTAGAAATGGGATGCACATTGCAAAAATGAACTGGGAGAATTGCAAATTTTTTTGAAAAAGGAAATTTCCTACTCTTAGAAGTTCATCCCCAGGTCTATTTTCCAAAATACTATACATCTGAAAATCAGATCTTGAAAATAAAATGGAAGCTAAATTTTAATATAAAGTAATAAGATAATATCATACAATATTTATGGAGAAATCATGGTGGCGTGGTTGCTAATGTACTGACTTCCCACCCAGAGGGCCCAGGTTCGTCCCAGAGGCGGAAGATATATTTCAGTAGTATCCTGATCCCTACAAAAAGCTGCAGTTTGCATACCAGTTGAGATGATTTGAACTTATATTTCTCAATTCAATTTAGTGACTTTGAGTAACAATTACTTTAATCTTGATATAATATTCCTAAATGATACAAAATTTGTGGAAGTTAATTGAAAAGTTATAACTGGGTTAAATAAGGAATATAATGGTTGAGGGATGTTACTAATTCTCTCTTATTAATCTCCTACTATAAAATGTACCCAATGTATGGATGGGCACTGATCATTGTAAAGGTTCATTGCATTGACACTTTCACTCTGTAATGTGAAGCTTGATCAATTAACAATTCTCATGCAATTAACTACCAAACTCTTAACCTATCATTAATATTCTTGAAAATCTGAGTTGAGAGTCAGTACATGAAAAAAATTAAATGCTGGATTAAAATCATTAAAAAAGTTCAAAACTGGTCAGGCTCACTTTTGAAATTCATTCAATTAATCAAAGTCCAACTCAGATATGACTTCCGGACATGGCTCATGTGTAACCCAGAAGGCCATTTAAGGGAACAAATAATACATTAAAAGTAGTGGAAGTATATGCTACAAATAATCAAGAAAACCACATTCGGGACTTCTTCACGTAAATAATACATGACAGCATTTGAGGGATAATTGAGGCCTATTCATTTGTTCAGATTATGCTACAGTGTAGCATTACTAGATGGCCAAGGAAATTCTATTCATTGGAAATGCAAACTTATTGATTCTTTCTTGTGCATTAGTTGATAGCAACTAGCCAATCTCTTATATCCATCTCTCATATACGAACCCTTTCCAATATTGCTCCAGGTCACGCTCGGGCTGAGGTGATAAGGCTAGGGTATTTGGTTAGAAGTTTACTATCTTATGTGAAATTATATTCTGCACCAAGTATAAATCCATCCAGTATGAAAAAGATTTTGGTGTATCTACAAGGGCTTAAAGGAAAGAGTAAAAAGAGACATTTCAGGTCTGATATGGAGGAAAATCATGATTAATTAAAAATTTGCAATTTTCCACAAAATAAACTTTAAATATGACTGGTTTCAATGTAACTACATCATTATCAGGTTCACCTGATGATGTAGTTACATTGAAGCCGGTCATATTAAAAGTTTATTTTGTGGAAAATTGCAAATTTTTAATTATTAAAGGAAAGAGGCTTCACACCATGCAAATAAAAGATTACATGAAATGAATAAAGCTCTTTTAATCTCCAACCGATGTCTCCAAGTTTTAATTTAAGCTTCCATTACAGTGCAAGTTTTGATATGTTTGAGCACTCTCTCATCAAGCCAGAGCCTCCATGTGCTCATTTAGGTTTGGTCCAGGTAACACCAGGAATGTGCTGTGGGCCTCATCTTCAATCAGAATACATTTTGTGGTATCTCCCAGTATTAGCTTTACCAGCAATTAAATGTTTTCCACTCAGCACCATTTAGCTTTCCATAAAGATCCAATAGCAAACATTTTTATTGAAATACCACCTCATTTTCGACGCTAATGAGAAGTTGTAAAAGGAGAAACTGATGGTAATGACATCACATCTTCAACAATTGAATGTTCTGCAACTTGAAAACTAGTTGTAGCAACCACCCATCCATGAGCAGCAGCTGAAACCCTAGTTACCACATTACCTCCCCCTTTGAGACCACAAGGGCATTCTAGTGCTGGGGCAGACTCTCCACATGGACCTGTAATATTACCACAACCCCTAGTGGGACCTCCAACTGGTGGCCTATTTCTTTCATGGACTTGTGATTCTTCTGTAAAATAATTTTGAAGAAAATAAATTAAATTGAAAATGTTCTGACATCTCTTTTGAAATGCTCTGGCAATTAAAAAACTATGGAGCAAGTGATATGGTAACTTCCATTGGATCTTGTGGATTTCTGTCTCCTGGCAGAGAATCAGGGTCATCTGTATCAAATTCTGAGGGTGAGGTACAACAGAGACCTAAAATAAACCAATCCTCTACACTGTAGGTGTCACTATAATCATCACAATTGCTAACTAAGCCATACACATTCTCATAAAACCCTTGCAAGCCAGTCCAAAATTTACTAGCACCAACCCCATTGTAGAGAGTTTACAGTCAAGACACACATCCAAATGTACATAGAAAAATATTCCAATCATGCACCTTCGACCTCTATAAAGAGATTCAAAGCACTTTTTAATACAGAAGAGGAGGAAACTCAATAGCTAGGAGCACAGGGAAGAAGGATATTTGCTTTGGATAGGGAGAATGGGTGGATGGTACAACATTAAGCACTAATCAGTAAACTTTTTTACTTTTGATTAATGGCTTTCAGCAAAAAGTAAACTCAATAAATGATGGGATTTTAATGACAAATTTCCATGCAGGGATCGGAGACAACTCCTCTATCCCCAAAGATAAAGATGAAATTTTATGGTGGAAAAAAGACATTATCAGCGATAACAATCATCATATTAACTCTTTATTAAGAAAAATGAAAAGTCATGATATCTCGGTTGAAAATTAAGCAAACGTGGTAGTTCAAAAAATTAAATGGGCTAAAGTTGAACCCTCTGGCCCCTCGAGTTGTAAAAATGAAGTTGTGAAATTGATATTCTCTGGACCTAAAACCTAAACTTTGAGTCAAGAGAATTTGCATAGATTGCAGGATTTTAAGAAATGATAGGGGTGAAAGATGGAAGAAATATGATGATAGAACAAAGGTGAATATTAATGTTACCAAGGGAGAAAGAATAGATAATGATTTTGTGAAATATGGAGAACACAGAATAAATGCATAGATAGAGAAAATATTGCTAGGAAGTGGGTATTGAAGTTAATGAGAAAGGGAGAATGTTACATTAAAGGAGACAGGGAAGAAAGGGAATAGGCTTTTTGGATGACATGCAGATTGGTAGAAGTATATAGAATAAAAGAAGGAAATGGTGTAGGAAAAGAAGAGTTTAACACCAGAATAAAATTCTCATAAGTCCATGATGGTATGTAATATATAGGGTTTAATGGACAACCCAAAACCTGCATAGCATAGAGCCGTACAAGGAGAGAGGGGTTTGAATATTCATCTGATGAAGCAGACTTAGAATTGCTTAAAAAAGCATGATTTGGTGTTAAGGAATGGGTGCAGTATGCTTTTAGTTTTACAAGTTAACTGCTGTGTGAAAATATACAGTGAAAGTTCAGGGGAATCAAGTCAATTTGCAAATTTATCAAGTGCAAGCTACCATTGAGCTTCCCTATAACACCATCACCTCCTCCTTCCAGCACCTAAATCAAGTATGTCACTTTCAACAATTTTTCTTGTTGCCCAAATCAAGACAGCAGTAAACCAAATCAAAAGAAATTCATCCAGAGACAAAAAGAATAGTGAGTACTGAGGCAAAGGAAGTGAAAGTTATTTAGTTAGTTAGGAAGTGGGAGTTATCAAATAGTGAAGAGTTAAATAATGTAGTATGAACAAAATGAAAACAAAGATTACCACCTGTGCCAAAAGAGCAGAAAGCAACTTGGATATAAAAATGGGGTCTAAAATGCCAGAAAAAGTGAAAGAGTTTTGTCATTTGAGAAGTACAATCTGTATTGATGGAAAAATAAAGAAGTTTATAATTATCAGACTACCACAGGCAAGCAAGGAATTCTGCCTGAAGAAAAGTCTACTAAAAGTCAGCAAAACAAGCCTACATACAAGGGTAGTTTATTGGAGAGTTTCTCGGAATCAGCACCAGATGTAAGTGCTAGCGCAATGAGTTTCCTGCATTATAATAGGTAATCCTTTATGAGCATCAGTCAGTGTTCCGGGTGGAAATCTGTGGTGTGGACGCCTCTCTGTTGCTATTCCTATCTAGTGATTGGTGAAGATGGGAAAAATTGAGATTCAAATAGTTACTAAATACTTCAAAAAGAAAGGTATGAAAGCAGAGAAACTGTCTGTCCCTCTCTCTCCGTCCGACTCCCCCTTCCGAATCTTTTCACCCTTCCCAGCTGATGTCCTCCTAGCTCGCTTTTCCAACTCCCGAGCTACATGGAGGGAATCGAGTGAGTTTGATATTCGTCCGACTTGGTCTGCTGATGGTCGGGATTAGTTTCTCGGATTTCCAGTAATGACGTGTCCCGAGTATTCATGTAGCTTGAAATTCCTCATATTTTATTCAAAATACATTCGAATACGTTTCAAGGAACGATCTTAAATTATTTAATATTTTTGGAAACATCGGCCACATCGAAATTTGAACGGGCGGATGAAGGGGGGGGGGGTTGGCGGAGATTCCAACGCGCGACGAAATCGACCCAAATGGAGATAAGGGAATGCCGTGCCTTGACTTGCGGCATTGACCGGAGGGATGGAGTGCACTACACCTCGTTCTTTTTTTTCACGGTGCCGATTCGACCCTCTTCCCCTTTTCATTCTCTCGCCCTCCTCTCTCTTTCACCCCTTCCCCTCTCTTTCACCCCCTCCCGCCTACAAACTTCCCCTAGTTGTTCCATATTGAAAGACGAGCAAACAACTTCTGAATTCTTTTACTTCTTACTTCAGGTTTCATTTCTGACATGTATTCTTGCAGTTCGGAACTATTTTATCGGATTTCCTGTAAGTTTGTGTATTTTTTAAGAATTCTAATTATAATTAGAAGCCGTTTTTTTTAATTAGTCGAAAATTGAACGGGCCGAGGGTATTCGAACCAGCGGCGAGTTTGGAGTCACCGCAAACCGTTCCCTCGTGGGGTGACTGGGAGGTCGTGATCTGACCAATGGGAGGGAGTTCACGAGGGGTCGTCCTCTTCTTCCGCGGCGCCCATTTGACCCTCGTGACGGCCATTTCGAAGCAATCATCAGTCATCGCCTCCACGCCCCTCCCTTCCCTCCCTCCAAGTCATTCCTACCCTCACCGCGAGCTGCCGTCTCGCCACTAACTTCGGTGCATTTGGTTGGGCCTCCTCCTCCTCCCTCATCCTTTCTTCACCTCCTGCCCTCTTTGCCTTCGGTTGCTCACTCTCCTCCTCCCATGTGAGGCTCTCCTCTCTATCCTAGTTGGCCTCCTCCTCCCCCAAATGTTCCCCCCACTCCCAATCAACTCACCCCTTTAGTTTTTCACTCGCCCTCCCTTCCCCTCCATCCCCCCACCCTCTTTTCCTAGCTCTTCCCTATTAAAAGCCGAGCCGCAAACTTCGTGGTACTCTTTTCTCTTAAATTTGGTCGGTGCAGGAAGTCGTCCGTGTCACGTCGCAGGATTTGAAGTCTATGGTCGTCGTGTATAGCGCATCAGGGTACGAGCAGGGGACTTCATCCTTCGAGGAAGAGGTAAGTCATTCATTTGGCTGTATTTTAACTCCGAATTATGATTATAACTAGGAACAGAGTATATCGATGTTCGTCCAACCACGTGTTTATGACAGACAACGCTTCACGGCGGTAAATAAGTTTTATGGGTCTTTGAAGAAAACTGTGAATTTCTATATGCCATTCCTGTATCTTTGCTCCTACTGAATGCATTTTTCGTATTAACTTAATGTAATTGCATGCCGCGTTAAAAGTCACTCATCGTAAGAACGCTTCGAAAAGTTTCGTTGTCGGATGGCACTGTTTTAATGATCTAACTAAGCCCACTGAAATTAGTAGAATATTTAAAAAATCCTGTTTTTCGTTATGAAATGTGAATTTGTTCTGTTTCAGGAGTAACAAATGACTAGCACACTACTACCACATTTTACATTCGTCACAACTTTGGGTTTCTTCTTTCAGAAGTGTGAATGTGTTTTGTTGCACGTTGTATAGTACTCGCTAAATTGTTACTTTTCATACCACCAATGGTTTCCATGTCTTCTTTCAATTGCACTTCGTCCGTGTTAGTCTTGCCTAACTTCTGTAGATTCCGCCTGGAATGGCCTCGCTAACATAATATCGTTTACGCTTACTGAATTGCATTGTGTTCAGAATAACCAGATTGCCTCATACCAATGCCGTGGCATAGCTCTTGTTGCTGGCACTGGGCTTATTTAACGATTCTAAAGTTGAGGCGTCTGTCCGTCTCCGAACAAGCCCTGGGTAGGCCGAATTCCTTCGCCATTTGACCCACTCGCGTAGTCTGTTACACCCTCTCACACTCGCTCAAGTCAGCCTTCACATTGGACTGCACCCAGTGTTCCGTCCGAAATATAATCTCTAGTCGTCACGGATGAAGCAGTTTGTGGTTTCTACATATCCATAGGCAATCCTTTCTTGGGAGGTAATTTCTCCTCCGTTTAATCATCCATTTGCCTCTCCACTCGTATCACGTGTGAATTAGAGCTCGTTTTTCTATTGGTTACCCAGCGCCGATTCGCTTAAAGTGCAGTTATTGCATGAATTCTGAATTATTTCAATCTTAATCCTCCCACATGGTCGTATAGTTTCACTCTTCTTCCGCTCATTTCATTCCCCAAATTCATAATTCACTCCTATGCAACGGAATAGCACGATGACGGGACATGACTTGTACCAAATGCATTATTACGTCTGGGTAATCTTCCTTTTCAATAACTCGGGCGGTTCGCTATGGTTGCAGAGGCGAGAATTCTGACGCCTTCGTCTCCTCCTTCGCCTAGAGCTCACCTCATTCCCCTCGACCGTTCTTCCCCCACCCCCGTCTTCCTTGCGTTATCGTATCGCCCGTCCCTTCCCAGCTGTCTGCCTCGCTCGCTCTTCCTGAGGTGCAACGCTGAAAGACAAACTTGACCCTTGGAATTGACTCAATGCTCACGAAAATGATTTCTTCTTTATGGGAAGTTTTTCCTTACACGTGGTGCCGTAAATTCCATTCAATGTCGTTATCCCTGTGTATTTCAATACGGCTTCGAAAAAGAACAAGGTGAGTTCCTTTCTGAAAATCTCTCGTCCTCTAACAAAATTTCCTTTCGTGATGATACTTAAGTTTTTTCTTCGGCATATCACCCATTCCTTAACTGGAAAATCTTCGTTCTTTTACTCAGATATGGGGTCACTCGAAATTCCAAGAAATCATAGTGGGATCGCAAATAATAAACACCACATCTTGGATGTGAGTGGCTGTCTTCACTTAGTCTTTGAAAAAACGTTCATCAATTTTTATTCCATCACTGCCCATGACGTTATTTAATGTTATTGTTTTGCCATTGAATTTCCTAACATTTGTTATATTGTCCTTTGTAAATGCTATGAGACATCGTATTACCATTCTCGTAAACTTTCCATAATTTCTTTTCATACCTTACCGCCATTTCCTGGATTGAATATTTTTTAACCTTCGATGAAGTCTTCCAACAGAAGGTTGCGTCGTATGGGTAAGATTCCTGCAGGTCAGATTTGACGGAATTCCATATTTTAAATGACCTCGGTTTCCTTGTAGTTATAATGGTGAAACCTACCGTATGCTAAATGTTTAGCGATAATTATATGTAAATCTTCTACTCATATCGTCTTCTGTTACTCTTCAGCATATTTTTTTCAAGTAACAGCCTTGCCTGTTGCGTCCTTCCAGGTATTTTGAGCAACCATGGACCCATAAATCACCTTGGGAAAGCTCCGATTTCCCTTATACTTTCTTGAACTAGGTTTCTAGACTGACCTTTAGGCAGTGGGGCGTCATGACAAGATTCTTAGTGGAGTTGCAATAATCTACTAACTTGACAACTGAGAAAATGTGCCCTTTATTTCTCATGAACAAATTTTTTACTTGATGATTGCAACACTTATTCCTTTGATATTTATGATGCTGCAAAGTTCGGGAAAGGAAAAATTTCCATTTCAGCGCTTCCTTTGAGATACCTCGCATCCCTCAACCTTCAGATGCTGGAATCATTGTATCGCGAACCTGATGTGGGATCGCATCATTTAACATCGGTGACAAAATCTGTTATCGTATAACTTTCCTCATAGAGGCCTTCATGTAAATCTTTTCCGTCAGCGAGCCTTACAGTTGGTTGTTCATTGAAAATTCATACTTGTCCTACGGTGCATTGTGCTGCACCACTTAAACGAGGCGATTTCAAAAGTTACGACATACTTCAACCGGTTAACCGGGAATTCTGCGTGACCATTCTAACTCAATTTCTCAACGATATGTTCCTCCAGTGCTATCTTACGATATACTTCTACGAACACAGCTTCCCTTAAAATATAGTCAGACTTGGTTCTAAATGTCACCGGTTTCCAATCTTCATTCATTTTCAATCTTTTTCCTGAAGCCTGGAAATGTACCGGTTAAATTCGAATTTTTCATTTAGTCTAAACAATATGTAATGATGGTTCATTCTCCTGCTGATTTCTTCAGATTAATCCTCACGGATATATTTCGTTGAATTTCCCCATCGATATTACTTTAAGCCGTTCCAGGCGTGGCTCTCTTCAGGTAATTACCACACTTCCGGAATCTGGTTTTGCTTGTATCGGATTTAGATAGGTGAGATGTGTACTTCTTCCTTTCTAATATTGAAAATTTGTTTCATTTGGTGCATCACCGTTTTGTGTATTTGTTTCTCCCTAAACCATCTCAGGTGTTCGTTCGAACATTTCCTCATTGAGAGTGGAGTATGTATGCATTTTGTCTGCGGCATGAAATATTCAACATGTGATGTGCACTTCCTTTCCCATTTTTTTAAACCTCTTCTCTCGCTCGAGATGCGCCCATCCCTCCCTCTTTATCCCCCGATACCACTTTTTATCTACTGAGATGACTGGGACAACGAGTTTGTTACATTCTTCACATCTATTGCGTCTTCACTGTAAATTTTCCAAAACTACAATCTGATATAATTCACTAAAACATCATGCTTAAGGTATTTTATGCCTTGCTCGGTTTATTGATATCCATCCAAACATATCGTTGAATGTTTTCTCGTGCTTCTGCTGCCTACTTCTCACATGTTACCTTTTAGGACTTTCATTCTGTTCATTATTCTTTCACATTTTAATCATTATTTAATAATGGTCTCCCAATGATTTGCAAATGAATCGCCTTCATTCCTTATTTCATCTTCCTCGGGTATTCTCTGCACTGCATCTATTCTTCCGTTGCTGTACACTCCTCCCACAAATTTGGCTTCCGCTAAGATTCGCAATGTTATATTCTGAAACTTCCTCATAATTGTTCGTCTTAAATGTCTCGGTTCGTTCTTCATTTCTCCAGATCTCATCGAGAAAGAAGCGTATGAACAGTCCTGTCTTGCCGTTTGCTACAGCCGCATACTGTTAACTTCAGATGCTCGTTAAACGGAAGCATGTTGTCGAAAATCTTTCGTTCAAGAAACAGTTTCTGTTCCAGGTTGTAGCATTCTAGTATCCTCCCTCACAAACAAATAAAACATAACTTAAGGTCGTTAAAGGAGGAATATTTTGTCCATAAATCGGAAGCAATTCCAAGCATTACCTTTCAGCTCTCCCTGCAATGACTCACTTGATCCATGTTTCCAGTCTCAAGTTCTTTTCATCATTTCATTTTCCCCGAATTAAAAAAAGACTTCACAGGGCAATCGCCAAAATGCCTACTTTTTACATCATAACACCCTCGTCTTAGATAGTGCTGCTCGTATTTTTTCAAACGAGCATTAAAGAAGCACATACGTTGCGTATATACGAATCATCACGTCACGTCTTCAACATTGCGCAGGTTTTTACCGGTACTACCATTTCCTTGGTATATATTCTAACCCGAATTACCTACGCGCTACTAAACTCGCCAGATTTTCCATGGTACCATCTGCTGTTCTGCTTTTCAACAGCAAAATCTGTCCATATTTGGCAGTGGGAGTTTCGCTCAATATTCAACCTTCGCAGTTCGCTCCTGTCGCATGATCTTGCTTGGCCCGTCTCCCTCCCCCAACTTCCCTGTGCTCAAGTGCTTCTCCTTCCCAGCTGACTGCTCTGCCTCCCTACACGCTATGGCCACCAACTGGTGAGGGGCCGAACTATTGTAAGATTCAACTTCCCATATACAATCATTGCAATGAATTCTTCTTCACGGTGGGGGTATCAGTTTGACAAATACCCGTGGTCTCGGGTCCTTGTACGTTATCCGGCTTTATTTCTAATACTCCAAAGATCAAAGCATAAACGAACTCTGGGAAATGGCAACACATTCAATCTTCTGATAAAATATTCAATCACGATTTGCATCTGCACGAGTTCTTTCCCGGAGAAATCACTTCCCCCGAAACATATTTATTCGCTATATTTAAACCCCGCTACGCCGTCCCCCAAATAGGCAAGAATTCGCAATGTACTCTTGAAAAACTGTGCAGTAATATTTGGCTGTGCCTGAAGTTTTCAATTATGGCCTTCGCAAAGCAGTGCTCATCAATTTTTATCCATTCGCTATGCACACCATTAAGTTACTGGAGTTAAAATTTTCGGTATCCCAGTTCCTATTCTTCGGTTGCAGTTCTAAGCTAATGGATATTGCTATTGAAGATTCTACGCTCATTCTCATTGGCTCTGCATTGTTTTTGCCTCGAGTAATTTAACTTCCGGACACAATCACCATTTCTGTTTTCATTTTTCCCTTTCACATGTTCATCTGAAGTTTTTGCATTCATATTTCCTTCGCCTGGGTGAGACTCCTCCAGGCATAATTTTTCGGATGTCTACTTTTTTGTACCTGTGGGAACCTACCGCAAGGCTACTGTTAGGTTTTTTGGTGTTATTCTACCTTCTCGTAAATCTGATGTCTATGTTGTGACAGTTGTAAAGATGCTACCGTATAGATTCCATTATTTCTCTCTTCTCTAGTTACTCTCTTCCTGCTGCTGCCAATTTTTTCTGCAGACTGCTCCTACTGCTGCCTCTCTCCACCTCTTTTCAGAGGCCCTCTCCCATATTTGTGCGTCTGAAAGACTGTCTGCGGCCGGTTCTTCACGCATTCCGAATGAAGAAATGTACTCCGTCCTCAGCCGAATGGGACGGAGCCACGTCCCTTGATCAGTTTGCTGCAACAGGATGCAAAGGCAGCCAGAATCTGATGCCCGGGAAATAAGTTTCCGAATATTGAAGCATTTCATTTCCTTCGAGAAATTATTGCCCTTCCAGGAAGAAATAAGTTGTCACCTTGATAAATAAGCAGGATTGTTTGGTCTATGATCGTCCAACAGATCATAGCCAATCATTGAAACGGGAGCAGTGTTAAAAATTCCCTTTTATCTTCGACTCACGGCACAACCACTCGCATGCCTTGCGTATCTTTCCGGTCACTCTAATTCTTCCCATAACGGTTTTTTTCGGACTCTTTACACATTGTCCTTAGCAGAACTACCTTGATATTGATGCATGTGCACCATGACACTTTCCTTCAATCTCAACCGCTTCCACAGTGCTGCTCGAATTTCGCAAAGCTTACGATAATAATGGCAACTGTAAAATCTCGACCGTTCGCCTCATTGCTGCACAATATTGACCTACCTTCTTTCATCCTACTGCGGCAATGTTGGCTGCCATTTCTCAAATTACAACATTCTGTTGATTATTTCCCAAAGGGACGTAACGAACATTGCTTCTGCCTACATTCGGCGCCTCCCTCTTGTCTGTTGGCGTTGTGACATATTCTATCATTCTTACTTAAAGGGCGTGTCATTCCGCTGCCAATCACCATTCGTACCGCTGTCTTCGTCGAAACGCCAATGCCATGCATTCAATGTTTGCTTTATGTTCTCGTTGTCACGAGTATTCCCGCAGTCTAACACGAAGTCGCCTGAAGTTCTAACCAAACGGACAAATGCATTTTCATCATACAATGTCCATGCTGCAGAAGTGGACTGCTTTTGTACGTCCGAGACCTTCTTCGTAATTATTGATTGCACTTTTTTCTCATTCCGTGGAAACGAATGTAAGGTAGCAGAAGTTTTCATGTCGGAGGATAATCCTAGGCGAACTGAGATTCGTCTGTTTTTGTGCGGAATATGCTTCTTCCTCATCAATCTTAGATCTCTCGTGCATACATATTCTTATAAACTTCTTGTATACGACACAGACATTACCTCACCATTCAAAATGCAACACATTTAACACAACGTTACACATACCATTTCATCACCACACTTACTAACACGGAGCCCACCAGTTCCTGTGCAGGAGCAGGAATCTTTGAAGATGACCACGGAGATTGTCAAGAGGCGATGGTGTTAGTGTCAGTGATGTGTATGTTCATTCTGGTGCTTTTTTTAGTGAAGTGCTTGTGTGTGTGACGTGTGCACCGAGGGATCGTCGATGGAGAAGGATCTGCCGCCGTTGGACCTTGCAGATGTAACCAAGGTAAGGATTCGTCTCCTCTCCTTCCCCCCCCTCCCTTCGATACAGGTTCAGTGTGTAGGAGCCCCTTTAGCTCGAGACAAGGCCTCCAACCTCGCGGTAGGGCCCCCGATGTGGCTTAAGGGACGCAACCAATGCACTTAGAGAAATGGGGGGTGAATTAAAGTGACTCTTAGGCGATCAAATTAGGCAGGACATTTAAAGTGACTGGGGTATGACACTAACTTAGAGATAGCATACACATTGTCAGGGACACCTATCCTTATATAACACAATTATATGCAGGTGTTAAAATAACTCTATATAAAAAACTCTATAGGAAAATATTAATGACATGTGGATTGTCCTTAATATTTTCTTATATTCCATAATCCCATCGCTCTCTTTCCTCCTGTTTCATTATCAATCATCCTTGTTCACGTTCCTTCCACTGATTTTTTTCTGAAGGCAGCGGATTCCTGTTTTAATGGACCGCTGTAACATGGTACCAGTAGGACGTACCTCTCTGCAGTTTCTGCAGGAGGGACGTGACGGACCGGCCATCGGCCTTCGTTCTCACCTTATGACGAATGCCGGAAAATGGGTTCCAACGAGCTGTGCGCGATACCTCTTTGGGTCAGCAACAGGAAACTCGTGCAATCTTTCTTTCTCCTTATCTCACTTCATTTCTTCCTTCTCACTCCATTTGATTGCTACGCTGACAATTTCTGCAAAATTTCGAATTGATGTAGGTGGAAACAATTTAACATTTTGTTTTGCTGTTCGTAAATGATCGCGTAATGAAGTCTCCATCGCAACGGGACCTCTACGTCAAATGATGCGCCTTTCGGATGTATTTTTCATTGCAAAATACCATGATTTGTACCCTACGCTTCCCCTTCGCCATTGCAGTTTCTCTCTCACGGACTGGTTTTACAAGCAAATAATTAAAAAATTACAAAATTATAGAATACATCGCTTAGACTTTGACTTTTGGTTTAGTGAGACTCCTTTTCATTGTGCCATCGATAATTAAATATCTGGGGACCAGTTCATTTAGAGATGTTACTCTTATTGTCATACATGCTGATCAAAACACTCCCGGAAACTGTCTTCGGTGTTTAACACTCCTACTTAAACTCTTTGCATTCGTCCAGATTTTAACTGAAACCTTTGAAAATTTCCCACCCACTCCTCTTGATTGCCAACCCTGGATCCTTATCCCTCTCTTCCTAGAAGTTCTTATTAAGCTTACTTTGGACTACCCAAGATCACGAATTCAGCTTTTCTATTAACCAGAGATTGCTACATTTCAATTTCCTTTTCACCACTGGCAATTTTTTTATTGGCAACGTTTTCTCCTGCGAGGCCCTTGGTCCTTCTTATTCTTCAATGAACAATTTTCTCGAAGGGCGAGTTTTAATTCTAAATGATGGCTAAACGCTACCACGACTATTGGTAGTATTAGTAGAAAAGCATTCGACACAATCGATATTATCATTCCTTAGAGAAAACTGGAACGATGTGGCATATGCGGAATACCTCTTTGACTGTTAGAAAGCTACCTTACGAATAGAAGGCTATTTTTCAAACCATTTGATCTGTGTAGCACGATTAGTTCCCGTTCGATTAGTTAGCCGTTCATCATCATGATTATCAGATAAGATTTCCCATCTGTCAATCCCTGTTTATGGGAAAGACTGCAATGCTTCGGTCACAGCTTTACCTCGAGTCTCCGGCGTCAGATCACTCGATTTATTACTCACTTCGCCCAAGTAATTCATCTCGTTTATCAACTTCGGTATCCATTTATCCATGAAATACAGCCCGAATATTAAATATTATTTATATATTCGTTATTCGCCTTATCAACATAATTTCCTTCCGTCTGGAGATCTGTAGGATGTTATCCCTATGGTCTCGTGTACTGCAAGGGGGGGCACCGGCCGGTGGTGGCGAAGATCGAATGCCCCTGCAAGATCCAATGAGGTAGGTGGTGGTGCCGGAGTGGGTGACGGAAGCAAGGCAGCTAATACGGCTGGAAGCTACCGGTGTGTGACCAAGACATGCTGCAAGTGCAGAATGTTTGAGAACTACGTGCGTCAAAAGCCGCTTTGTCTGTGGGACGAATGACAGAGAGGGTGGTTTGGAGGAGATAGTGAAGGATGGGGGGTTGGAGACGCCGCAGACGAAGAACCAGTGCCATGGATGATGGGTGTCTCCTCGGGAACTTGAATCATGATTAGGGCCTCTGAGATGGCCCACATGGACTTCCAGCCCCGCGGCCCATTCATGCAACATCACATGTGAGCTTATCCTAACAGAAAAGAGTAGCTCTAGCCACGGAGGTTACGCCCCAAAGACTTTCTTCTCCCATTGCCCGAGGAGTCGGGTTAAAGGGAAGACCGGTGCACCTGTATTCCATCAGTGGGGTTATATTAATGGATGGATGTGCTTAGTGATTTTTAAAGTAAAGTTGTTCCCGGATGTTTTCTCTCTTGCCTCGTATTCCAGGTGTTATCCTCTTGCTGATAATGGATTCTCTTTTGCCTTGTCAATTTACCTTTTTCTCTTCTGGGGCCTTTCATGAGAGTGCTAGCCTAGACCCTCAATACCCCCTTCACCTCAGTAATGCATGGTGCTAGTTACATTATTTTATATAGCCTCCTATATATTAAATTAGTCAAGAAAAATGTGAATTTTCCTGAAATTTTACTTTCCTACTAACTCAACATGGCAACTTCCTGGAAAATGTGTTATTGGTGTCTCACCCTGGCCATGAGGGATATTTGGTAGCTCCAGTAAGCATGTTTATATAAATACATGTAAAGAGTTGGGTGTTTTACAATTTTTTATCAAGTTGATTTCCATAGAAACAATGAAATTTTTATTGAAGGTATTGTGAGTATTTTATATTGTAAAAGAAATTGAGCACAATCTTGTTCAATTCAAGAGGCATATGTATTTCGGAATTTCTGGCTAATAGACATGTTTACTGATCCACAAACTGGGTATCCTGCCTTATTTATGAACTACTTTTTTGTAATATTTCTTTGAATATTCCTTTTCTCCCTAGGTAATAAGGACCTGAGGTGTTAAGGCTTGGGCATTGACTATATAATGAAAAAAATGTGATCAATCCTTTATCCATGTATTATCCCTGTATCCACTATTTTGTCTAACCTTCCATTTTCCCTATCTGTATGTACCCCCATCATTTTTTAAGACCATTATGGAGGTGCAGTTCATTTAAACTTTTATAAGTTACTTGGGTGGTATGATTGCTTGTTTCCCACTTAAATTCCCTATGAAAGCATGCAATTGGAAGTAGCTGTCAGCACCTAAATTCAGCCACATGAGTCATGCTTGTTTGTTTGTCTGTGTAACTGATATTATTGCTCATATGCAAGTGTGCATGTTTGTAATTGTGCATCCTCTTTCAAGAGGATTTGAGGTGTGAAGCTGCTGCTTATGTCAAACTGACTTGGGAGACAATTCAATATGTATTGTTAAGAATTGGTCACATTTCTAATGTCAACATGCAGGTGTGCAATCCTAGGCAATGAGATGGAAGTGCCATATTTTTTAAATAAATCAAAGAAATACCCTCACTGTGATGATATGTCACAGATAACACCTCGGATGGTGAGGAAACAAGTAGAATATGAATAGAGAATGCCACAATATCAGTTAATTTTATAGCATCACATTAATACTCTTAGTTCTTTTTCATTCAAAGAGCACATTTTACTCATTACTCGAGAAAAATTCTATAAATCATGGTCATTAGAGCATTACCCAAGCTATATCTGGAACCAAGAGTACCTTAAAGGGTGGTCATGTCTAAAGACAATGTAGGCATTATTTCACACAATACGTCAGCATACACCATTTGGAAATTGTATTTTGGTAAATTTTTAAGGAAAAATCCAAAAATAAACATAGATTGTCACTGCTCTTGCTGTTAATATTTCCAGTGAATTAGTTTGCCACACTATTAGGCAATTATAACTACATTGATAATCAAAATAAGAGAGCAGATAGTACATATACATTGATAATGATTAACAGGGATATCTTTTTGTAGTGTAGTTTCAGTGTGTGCGCCTTTTCCCGACCTGTTTCGCTCAGGATTTTCTCAATGAAGAGTTGTCCTTAGAGTCCTGTGTCGTGGGCCTCAGTGTAAATAATGTTGCATATCATTTATTATCTATCTACCGTTCTCCCTCGAGTGATTTCAGTGTTTTTCTTAATAAACTTGCCAAACTATTAGAGTTAATCCATGATGCAATACCAAAACCTAATTTAATTATAACTGGGGACTTTAATTGTGATTTCGCAAGTAATTCCATAGCCAAACTGGAATTCTTAGATATCCTTACCTCTTTCAACATTTGTGTTACTAATACCAAACCCACTAGGGTAAACAGCCTTTCCTCTACTATTATAGATAATATCTTAAAAAACATCGATTTGGGAAAAGTAAATACTGAAGTAATCAAATCCCACATATCTGATCACTACCCTCTTCTATGCAAGATTTTAATTTCTTCTCCTAGTCTCCGCAAAAAAATTTATAAAAGGCAGTTTACAGAGCAAAACTCTAATATCTTCAATAATATGTTGAAGTCCCATGATTGGTTTGATTTATACCAACTCAGATCCTTCAATGACTCATTTGAGTATTTTTATTCTTCATATCAATATTACTTTGACATTTGTTACCCAATGGTCTCCCAAAAAAACTAGAAACTTGTCTTTAAAAAATAGAAACCATTGGGTCACCGATGAAATACGATGCCTCTCGAAAAAAATGGAGGAGTTGGCTATCTCTTATAAAAATAAATGTAACTCGATTGGCTGCTTGGAGTATAGAACACTGAAAAAAAGTACCGTCAAAAGTTACAACTGGCTAAAAAAAACATTTAACTGTAAAATTCTCAATGCCGATAACAAATCTAAAGAACTTTGGAAGATTATCAAGGAAGCTAAGTGTTCTACCAATTATCATCATGATTTCAAATTACAGGACTCCACCGGTAATGTTATTTCCGATTACTCTCAAATGGCATCTAACTTAAATGACTTCTACTTGTCCCACCAGACTACTACGAATACTCCAATTCCTGTTAATTATCCTCTTATCCCAAGCCTGTCCAATTCATTGTACCTGCTTCCTTGTACTGAACTGGAACTGATGAACATTATTAAACTCCCAACAAAAGTAGTCCTGGTACAGATGGTATCCCAGGTATTGTAATAAAAAAATCAATTAACTATATCAAGGAACATATACTCTTCCTAATTAATAAATCCCTACAACTTGCTGTTTTTCCTGATGCCATTAAAATTGCCAAAGTAGTACCACTTTATAAAGGGAAAGGTGGTAAGCTGGATATGAATCCTTACCGTCCAATATCTTTATTAAACCAGATAGGGAAACTATTTGAAAAAGTCTTCCATAATCGACTTACATCATTTCTTGACTCTTTTAATCTCTTGTCTAGCTCACAGAATGGTTTTAGGAAATGCAGATCCACATCTACAGCCATCTATCACCTTGCAAACCTAATACTTTCAAATCTTGATAATAGAATTGAAACCTTGGGACTATTCTTAGATTTTTCCAAGGCTTTTGACCTAGTTAATCATCAGTTACTCTTGTCCAAATTAGGACAATATGGTATTAGAGGTATCCCTTATAACTGGATCAAATCTTACCTCAGCGGAAGGCACCAACAGGTTATTTTGTTAAAGAACTGTACTAATTATACTTCTCCTAGTAAAGAAGTTACATTAGGTGTACCCCAAGGCTGTCTTGGGCCCTATCCTATTTTTACTTTACATTAATGACTTACCAAAAATTCTGCAGTCGGTTCCAGGAGCCGAGCCAATTTTATACGCTGATGACACTAACGTAATTGTATCAACACCATCGTTAAACAACTTGACCTTGACAGCAGCTAGAGTTTCCGAACTTCTTTGTGAATGGTGCCCACGAAATTTTCTGAAACTCAACCCTGACAAGTCGGGACTTGTATATTTCTCCAACAAAAATAAAACCCCTGCCTCATTGGCCATTGACCTAGGGGAAACGTGTATACCCCAAATTTCTAGTTCCAAGTTTTTGGGAGTTGTTTTAAATAAAAATGTATCATGGGATGAACACATATGCAATCTCCGTAGCAGGTTGAATTCCATTTGCTTTCTCATTAGAAGTATTAGGAAATCTGTAAGCCTTGATATCTTACTTAAAATTTATTACGGTGAATTTTATTCTCTAATTATTTATAGTATTCTGTTCTGGGGTTCTTCCCCTCATTCTGATTCAATTTTTAAAGCTCAAAAATGTTTAATGCGATTAATATGCAATGCTCCCTACAACGCACCTTGTCTTTCCTTCTTTAAGAGGTTAAATATTCTGACTGTTCCATGTATTTACATTTGTCCTAAGCGTTTTTGCTAAAAGTAATATATCCAATTATATGACAAATGACAATGTTCATTGTCACCAAACCAGAGCCTGCAGAGATCTGCATCAAACTTATTGCAGGACTTTAAATACATCTCTGGGGCCTAAATCAATGGGCCCTCTTGTACTAAACAGGCTCCCTCACGATTTTAAGTACATAAAGGATCCAGTCCTGTTCAAAAAGAAATTAATAACATTTTTAAGGAAAGAACAGTTTTACTCTGTAATGGAATTTATGGAGAAAAAATAACCATATTGAATTTGGAATATATTACATGCACTTTTTGGTTAACACTATTGTATCATGCTTCTCTGAATTTTATCATTGTCTAACATCTATATGAATATGACGTGTCCTATGCACTTAACTGATGTATCTATTACACTGTGTCAGTGTCTTCTGGGCAAATAAAGATTTATTATTATTATAGTGTTTAATGGTTCTGATATTTCCTTGCCGACATTATGGATATAATAATTTTTAATATAAAAAACATAAAAATATAAGAATAACTGAAGTAATGGATCAAAAATCTTGGAATTTGATCTTGGAAAAGATTTGGAAATAATAAGGCATTAAAATACTTGTGAGAACCTGGAATATTTCGAATATTGGAGTATTCCGAACATGGGTGGAATAGATATTAAGAGACTCCCTTGAATCACATCCTTCAATTCCACAATGTTGGTTGATCTGGTTAAGAGAGGATTCAGCATTATGGGCATCATCGTAAAGTTAGAAAGTGAGTTAAGCTAAAGGCTAATTCAATTTTGAAATACTTAAAACACTGAGTGTAATCTCAAACAGTGCACAGTAAAATTACATTCCCAAGAGAACCACAACACTGTACTTTTTCAGAGTTCATCAAAACCTACCTTTAACCAGTGGGTTAATAAAAGTAATATGTAGAGTATTTTTGGGCCCATTTCCAACCCCTTTCAACTTTGGTCTGCACTTGCAGACTATTAAATTATGTCAAAACACCACACAACCTCAAATAATAATGATCTTTGTTAATTTTTTGGGGTGTGGTTTAAAACAGAAAATATTTAGAGAGGGAATTGAAATGTTGCCGAGTAAAATGAGGCATTTCCAGAGCAATCATAAAGATTGAATTGAAGTAAGTTTGAACAAACAAGATTTTGTGTGTAAGGAAAGGGATGAGGCCAATTTTGAATACAGTGAGTAGGTACCCAAGTGGATTTCATTGGAAATTCATTGAGAAGATAAAAAGTCAACTGAAGCACCATTAACTGAAACTATTTTCTTGGATAGGGCATCCATTAGGCATAATGAACTTCTGCAAATGAAATTCCTGTAACTCAGCACTACCTTATACAACATAAACTTGTTTCTAACAGATATTGTTAAAATGTTTTCATATACAAAATTTTATCAAGGCTTCAGATATTAGCTTGCTCAGTAACAGCTGCAATTGCCTTGCAGATAACATTCAGCAAATGCATTTTACCAGGACAGAATTTTCAAGGTGTGACAAAATAAAGGATTTGTTGCGGAAGTATAAATTTACTCAAATGCAGCACTTTATTCATTCATTTGTGGCATTTGAATCTTAATTGACATTGGTCTTGAATATGGAAACGCACCTTTCATCCATTTAAGAATACCAGCAATTACAAGTTTTGCATATTTATACTATACCAAATAATTATATCAGTTCACACATACAAATTCTTTGATGCCTTCCTTCAGAATAATAATGGTAAAATTTTTCAATCACAATTTACACCTCCATCAGCTTTCTAGATTGCTCAATGCAGGGTACATCATTTCTTCATATCCTTAAGTTCTTTGCCACTTTTTTTTCTTCCAAGAACTTACTATTGAGCAACACACAGAGCATGCACCATCTTCATTACTAAGAAACAATTCTTGTGCCTCCATTCGGCTATAGTCTCATAAACAAACTTGCAGATCAAGTTTAGCAATTTGCTTCATTCTAAATCCTTCATATATCCAGAGTCCAATTGTAGAATCAGGTCATTCAGCTGCTCACAGGATTGGAGAGATCCCCAAGGCATCACAAAATGCTAATTATTTAGCTGAATGGAGCAAGTCACAGACCCACTTTCTACAACACAAACTTCCTTGAAGAATACTGATCTATTGTTCAATTCTATGGTAATTAACTGTATGTAAATAATCACACTTGGCTCAAACAAGGGAATGCCCTTGACCCAGGTGATTGGCAAAGACTACTTTTATCAACCAGCAAGAGCTCAAATAAAGAGATCTGTTAAGTAGTTTTCAGGTGATTGTGACACACACAAAGGTGGAGTAAGGGTTTCATTGACATCAGAACCTGCTTCAGAAATATCATCCACCCCATTTTGGTCATTCCTCCTTTCACTCTTGTAATCTACAGGTGACTCTTCAGTCAGCAATGTGACTTCAGATGGTGATGGTGAGCAGCCAGAGAATATTGAAGGTATAGCACCCTTCACCAATTGGTAGTGTTTAAGCTTTGACTAGAAGAGAAAACCAGTGACTATTGCTGTTCAACAAAATGGAAACAAATCCCTGAGGAAAGATTTGTATAAAACAAGATACCATTATAAGATGCATTAACCCATTAGTAGCGATAAATGTTAAATCTTTAGGATGGTATGAATGCATGAAGTGCTATGGAGATAAACATGGGTCCTATTTAAATATAGAATGCCCCATAATAAAGCTACATGGGCGCGTCAATTATCCCCTATCTGGATCGCACACATTTCCTTCCTTAGTTCCTTCAAACATTAGAACTGATCAATGGCAAAGATAAATGTATTATACTGTAAAAGCTGACTTCCTTCAGCTCTCTTACACATATACATGTACCATACAGAAAGAACCAAGCCTTTTCAGTTGTTCGATGACTACTGAAACCAAATCATCATAGCTCCTGATTGCAATAAAATCGCTACTGTATTCATCATGAACAAGATGTTTTTTCTAATAATACAACACATTCTACGTATTAAAATCATTCGTCTTGAATAGGATATGAACCCAGATCCCTCAACATCCAGTCTGGGAAGATGTTTTTGTTTCATTGTTTCAACAAGAATATACTAAATTTAATTGCTACACTTTTCCCCAACATGATGGCTACAAAATTTCCCTTGGATCTTATATACAATCCCGAGGCCTGCCACAGCCAAATATTCTCTCCAGGACTCAACACTGTATCTTACAGCAGGCAAAAATAGCTGGGATTTCCATAAACAAAAGTGTAAAAATATACCCCTTTTCCCGCTTTGAAATCAGGCTTTTTAAATGGACATTTCTAGCCCAGGCAATTGTCTGCTGCAGAGGTAAGTTGAAGTGCAAGTCTGTAAAAACCTTGTTTGCTGACCATGCCCAACTGAAATAGGAGTACATCTTCTACACTATCAAATATGATCTTCAAATCATAATACTGAAGTTACAAGTCATGTCCAAAGAGAAGTTCAATTTTACCACATTGCATGATTAAAAATTTGACAAGAAAAAGAACAGTATCAAACGAATAGAAGGAAAATCAAGTAAAAACTAAAATTCTGAAGCAATGTCCTCAAAAAACCTGTAGGAAATACTGACTTTTAATAATCAAACCACTTTACTTTTCCACAAACTATTATGTGTTTATGTGGAAAAGTATAGTGGTTTGATTATTAAGTCAGTACGAAGATTTTCCACCAAGTTACGCCAGAAACTGTTTTATTTCTGTAGGAAATATTTCAAAATATTGAAAGGAAGCAGCAGGAAGGAGATAATATGAGATACAGTATTACTGTGTGTAACATTATGCAGTAAGAAAAAGTAGGAATTATAACAAAGAACGGAGCACCTTGAGAATTCCGTGAGCAGGGGAGGAAAGAAAAGTGGAAATATTTAAGTAGTGAACAGGGGAGAAGACAATCAAATAAGTTAAATAATGAACTAATGCGGAAGAGGGATGACTGTATGAAGGGAGGCAATGATTCCAGGCAAGAGTGAAATAGAAAAGGGACCGAAAACTGGAAGAAATGTTTGCCAGCAAAAAGTCAGACTAGGAGAGACCCACAAAAATTTAATAACTAGGGGATTGAAAATAAAATGGTAAAATAACAACATACTGAGAATATGAATATCATAGAGTAGGTGAATAAAACAAAAGCACTAACCAAGTTTAGAAAATGGGAAAGTAAATCTAGAAAGTGAAGGGCCACATGGTCTAAGGATAACAAGTGATGAGACAGAGTGAGCAATAGCAGGCTCAAGGGGGATGATGAATACCAGCAGAAGGCTTTTGGAGACCATGCAGTATGTATGTTCACTGAACTATTGAATAAGATATATGAAACAAGAGTTGCAAGAGGATTTCTTAAATAAATTATGGTACGCCTATCAAAGAAATGTAATGCTCTAACCAGAAATGGGTTCTGTTCTATTAGCTTCATAGCACATGTAGAAAAGCCAGTAAACAACAATGATAATGACAAGCATCGAGAGGTAGACAGAGAAAAATTTTGGTGAGGGCCAGTTTGTTTTAGAAAGGGTAAGAGAACAAGGGCCGCCATAGGTTGCGTAGAATGCCGATGGGAAGGGTCCAGAAGGCAAGTTTAAAGAGAGGTGGGAGAAGCTAACAAAACAGCAAGCAGGCAAATGATTTAGGTGTAGTTTTTCATCAAACACTCTAGTTTCTACTAGCATAAATTGGATGCAACTACATCAGCCTTCAAAGTCTTATGGTTTGTTCAGGGAAATATGTTCACATTTGGGGATTGAGAGGATGCGGTGGCTAACATAATGGCTTTCCACCCAGCGACCTCAGGTTTGAACCCTGGAGGAGACTGATCTTTTTCAGTGGTACCCTGATTCCTACTAGAGGTCCTTTGTGGAGAGAACTTTGAGTGAGTATGCTGTCCCTTGGATGAGATGTTAAGCTGTGGACCCTTTCATCCAGCATGGCTAGTGCTAATGCCAGGTTTCCCTCCACCCTTCCTCCTTTCCCATCCATCCCTAATGGCGCTACAACTACTACTACGAAATATTTGCATTTGCGATCACAGTAAAAAAAGCAAAAGTAGAAAAAAATATTAGGGCTGTACCTGTATAAAGAGAATATATAGAAATGAAGCAATGTTTAGAAAATTTGTGAAACACTTAAGGATTTGTTCTTATATAACTTCAAAAGATGTTCTATAGAATAAAATAAATTTTTGTTTCCTTGTGCAACACTAAACTTCAGAAAAGATATGTAGTGGTAAACTATTTTCCTTCGATGATGAGAATGGATATAGGGATGTATTACGAATTCATAGATCTTAGTGATGCGTTTTGTGACACTTGTACAGTCATCATAACATTTTGGACTTAAAAAATCCCAATAAATTCTTAGCGTCAAAGGACACACTGATAGCTTAACTGGTTACAGCACTTGCCCGGACAATCTATGCTGGGATCTCAGTCAAGGCGAATGATTTTTAAAATGTGAAATTCATTCATTTATCACAAATATATAGCAATTAAATGCAATAGGATACTTTTGAATTTGCTAGTAAAATTGTCATTATTAAATAAAGGAAAGCTGTTTCAGATATAATCGTATTTTCTATTGATAATAATACTTATTTTTTTGGTTATTTTGAGCATTATGTAAATACATAATGTGTTTCAGACATTTGACCACCATATTATACAAAAGGAAACTATTGTTATGCAGGGTTATTCTTAATTTAGTGAAGGGATGACCTAGAAATAATTTAACAAAAAGTATGGGCTTAAACATTCCATCCACTTTATGATTCTTCGTGTATTGATTAAATACCTGCTTTTAACATTTGATTAATGCGGGAGTTTATTTTCAGCCATAAAATATTTTTCTTATGTGTATTATTAATTTCAATCCAGAGATGGTATAAGGAGTGGGAGAACGACACATTGAGAGGAAGTATTAGTTATACTATTTTTCAATGACAAAACTCACCAAAATTAAAACGAGGTAATGTGATTACAGAGATGTTGACCGACCAGTTAAAAGAATTTGGGTAGATAAAAATAAAACACAAATTATTAAATTATTTGGAAGTTAAACCTTGTTGATGCACGATGTTCAAAATCTATCATCATCAATACGCAACAACTCAAAATCACCATTGAGTTCATGAATAAATTAATCTTGGAGGAGGAATGACTTAAGCGATGACTTCTCGCAATCTCAATGTCAGTCCATTTGGCAAGAGTATTTTCTGCTTATATAAACTTGAACATTATACAAGACTTCACGGTTTCCACGTTTCTACTGAAACAAATGAAGTACGCATTACGTTACATTGAGATTGAATTTGGGGGTGGGATAGATATGGGTAATTGTAAATAATGATTGCTGTAAAGGAAACTTTTCGAAAAGTGTAATTTATGGAACAAATGTTTCTTCAGTAGAGTTACACCCATTCTGTAACGTAATAGGCGTAATGGCCCAAAGTGTGATCATTTTCAAAGCCTTAGAAGCCGAAGGTCATGTTGACACATATGAACAGAAATTTACGGAGGCAGGGATTAGCGTAATCATTATACCACCTATTGAATTTGAATTTTGTAATTTAGATACTCTAAATAAAAAATTAAATGATCCTGACTCGTACTCAGGTATTTGAATTATTTTAATTTGGCTATTTTATTTTTCATAGTATTATTTGTGATTTGTATTAAAGAAATCCACCAAGGGAGGATTTCTTATTGTGTTCTTTTTTATGACTAATAATTTCATATGAATATTCAGTTAATGATCACCATAGACTGTACCGAAAGAGAAATATATTATTTTTAGAATGACTTTTGAAAAATGGTATTTAATGTTTTGAGCTGCACTCGGGGTTAATAAAAAATTAAATTGTAATGCAAAGATCTAATCTTCCCTTCGTGCAAAAGAGCTTTTTAATTTTACCGAATAAAGTAATTTATTAATAATGTCATTGCGGCATTAAATGTTATATTTTAAATGCCTCCTCAACTGTTCAAAATGATAGGATATACCAAGAATACGTTAACTAATCATAAGTTTATGACAATATTCTAATAAATGTGTTGCATTTTATTAATTTCTAAAGAGAAATGTTGAAATACATGGCCATGTACGCTTGACAGTTACTACATGTTTTAAAAATTTAACTGTAAACTTAAGAAATATGTTTGCCTCAGTTTTCAAGTGGAGGCTCATGGCAGTATTCTGCACTTTTAAAATGGAATATTCCTATTGTCTAATTTGAATTTTTTTTAACATCCTCCAGGAATAATTTTTACCAGCCCCCGAGCTGTCAAAGCAGTTTCCTTGAGTTTGCATGAACAAGAGTCATTACTACCTGAATGGAATTCCAGCTCCATGTTTGTGGTTGGGGAATCAACTAGTCGCTGCCTCTTTGACCAACTTGGTTTAAGAAGTGAAGGCAAAGAGAGTGGCTCTGCTAGGGAGTTGGGTGATCAAATTACAAAGAGTAAGTTCTTGAATTAGCTGGCAGAATTAATATAATTAATGAAATCTTTATGTAGTAGTTTTATTTATATATTAATTAGCATGCATATCTATGATATTTATGGAACATTGAAATATATTATGTTACAATTTCCTTTAAGAAGTTTTTAGTAAAGCCTTACTCTTTCCCTGTGGGAATTTAAAGACTGATGCACTTCCTCAAACACTGACTCAAAAAGGGATATTTGTTGAAGAAGTAACAGTGTATAGAACCTGCCCACATCCATCATTGGCAGATAACTTGCACACGGCCATCAAAAAGGTATAATAAAGATTTCAAGTTTCAAATAAAACCTTAAAGTTGCTTGTGAATTTCCAAAATTGATGCAAGTCTAAAATTTAAGGCAATAAATCTTTATAATTGCAAAAAAGAGGTTTTTCTTTAATTTTATGTGTTTTTGCTCTTATTAATCAAGATTTTATTTGGCAGAGAATACCAGATTTTGTCATATTCTTTAGTCCTTCAGGAGTGAACCACACAATACCATTGATGAAGTCTATAATGGTCCCTTTGGAAAACATTAAAGTAATTTTTAATATGTTTAAGTGCTTATTTACAACTATTTTGTTTGTAATTTTCAGTATTAAAATCTCCTCATACTACATTATTTTCCTCTTATAGTTTGTCTGCATTGGACCTAGCACTGCTGCTGCTTTACAAGAACATGGTGTTCATATTTGGGCCACAGCTAAGAAGCCAAATCCATGCTCATTGTTAGAAGCTGTAATTCAGATCAAAAATATGTAAATAAGATGATATTTGTGTAAAAAATTATGCTCTTAATTTTATTAATTTGTTGACTGTTTTCAAATATTCTTAAAATGTATTAAATGTGAAAAGTTACCATGTTGTTACTATTTCTAGACCTTTTATTTTAAATTATTTATTTGAGATTATGTCTCAAAAATGCATTTTAATTTATTTCTGAATAAGTATCTGAAGATTATTAATTATTTTATGTAGGTGGTCATATAACCTAACTAATAGAAAGCGCCCAAACCATGAGCAACTATGACCATCTACTCTTTTCTCCCTTCTCTGTATCCATTGACCTGTATAATTAAGAATGACTTCTCAGTCAATTTGTTTCTTAGTTCTCTGATGCAAATACTGTATTTCCCAGCCAATAAAACATACTTTTTTTTACTGCGAATGTGCTCTAAAAATCAGCCTGCATCTTACGGGCCAGGAATATGTACACGGGTATAATTTTGACAAGCCAATTTGCTGGAAAAATCTTTATTATTAATTTTTTCCTGCATCGGGCATAAGAAAATTGTATTGGGAAATAAGAAGGGAAAATCTGGGTTAACAATCAAAGATAAGTGAGGAAAAAATATTAGTTGAACCAGAAAAGAACCAAGAGAGGTGGAAGGAATACAAGGTCTGTCCAGAAACTATTCAGCCACGTAATATTTTGAGAAAAATAGCCCACCCAGAACAATAAGGCCTAAGTTCCATTCAAGGTACTCCCCTTGGGACCTCACATACTTACCAGTTGGTTGATGAAATAAAAGAGAATGCAAAAATGCAGCTGATGACCATTCTGAAAAAGGACTTTGCCAATTGCTTTGAAAAGTGGAAGAGATGCTGTAATAGGTGCGTGAGGTCCCAATGGGAGTACCTGAAAGGAGACCATGGCCTCAATGTTCTAGGTAGGCTATTTTACTCAAAATATTGCATTGCTAGATCCTCATGACAGATCTGGACAGATATTGTGTTTTGAGGAACTATGTTGTAAATAAATTAAACCAGTGATATCAGACATAATAGGAGAATACAAAGGAGATGAGGATAGCTTGAGCTCACACTTACATGAATAACAGAATAGAAATGGCATCAAGAGAATCCAAATCGAATAAGGCTGTTGGGGTAGATAATATTCCTGTAGGTCTACTCAAGGGTTTTGGAAAATGTGGGGGAAAGAATTATTATGGACTATTTCAAAGCATTAGAATGAATATGGAGATAAATAAATTACTAGATGGGAAGGACATAGTTAGATTTGCCAAGTCACTGCGGCTGGCGTGATTGGGGCATGTAGAAAGGATAGAAAATGACAGAATACCCAAACTGATACTTAATAGCAAGATGGAAGGAGTCAGAAGAAGAGGTAGACCATGGAAGAGATGGCTACAGGATGTGGAGGATGACTTGAAGGCAATGGGAGTTACAAGATGGAAGGAAAAAGCAAGAACTGAATGGAGGCATATCATAGAGGAAGCCAAGGCCCACACCGGGCTGTAGAGCTGCAGATGATGATTTCATAGCATTAATGAGGGAGAAAGTTGGCCAGAAGATTTTGTCAGATAAGTTTAGTTCCTATTTCAAAAAGGAAAAGGCAATCATATGTGAGGAACATAGAAAATAAATTTGATTTTGCACACAGCTGAAGTGGCTCTGAGGTTAATCAGCCAGAGTATAGAAAGTGGGATAGCTGATTACTTAGGGGATGATCATTTTGCGATCAGGAAGGGGAGAGGCTCATGTGAGAGAGTAGTAATCTGTTTACTAATAGAGAGGAACATAGAGTACAATCAGAATGAATTGATTTGTTTAATAGATTTCAACATGACATTTGATAGAGTGAATCGGTAGAATTAACGAATGTATTGCAGAAAATAGGAGTAGATTGGAGGGATAGGGGACTAATCACAACTTGTACGAAGGGTTTTCAAAAAGTATTGGGAATTTTGTCTCACTCTCTTCCTTGATTTTGATGGCATAGAGCACCATGAGTTCTTTCCACAAGGTCAAACAATCAATTAAAAGTACTAATTGTAAGTTTAATACCGTTTGTGAGAAGCAATATGACAAAAATGTACATATTTGTGGCTAAAAAATTCATGGCTTTTGCACCACAATAATACACATGCTCACACTTCTCACTGCTTATTCATGAATTTTTTGCCAAAAACAATATTGTAATGATAACCAAGCCTCCATATTCACTAGAAATGGCCCCAGAGACTTTTTTCTGTTCTCAAAAATTAAGAGAACCTTAAAGGGCTATCATTTTACAAGCATGTATGGCTACAGTAGATGAGATTAAAAATGTATTGCTGAGAGAGCTGAAAGCTATATCAAAGATCAAGCGAGTTCCATAAGTTTTTTGAGGATTGGAAATAGCACTGGAATAAGTGTATAATATCTAATGGGGACTGCTTTGAAGGGGATAATATTGGTAAAGGCAAATAAATAAAATTCTTTCTGAATTACTCAAATTCCTCTTATTTACTGAACACACCTCATACTTCTCTCTGACTGCTCAGGTGTGAGTGGTGGATGGAAAGTCCTGATGTGCAGTGTTAGGAAGAAGCTTAAGGCAGGAGTGTCATTATCACCTGTGCTGTTCAACATATTTGTGGAGGAAATGGTTAAAGAGGCATTGGAAGAACTAGAGATACTGATGAAAGTCAGTGGGTAATTCATAAACTCATTTGGGCTTGTGGATGATCAAGCTTTAGTTTTTTGGTCAGCCAAGGAGCTACAAACTCTGCTGATGCATTGAAAACTCAGTGTAACAGTTATGGGATGAGAATAAGTGAAATTGAAATAAATTTTGTGTGGTTGGCAGGGTTTGCAATGTTAATGCTGTTTTCTAGGAAGAGGAAAGCTCAGCTAAACATTAAAATATAAGGGTAAAAACCAGAGCAGGTGGAAAAATTTACTTGTCTCGGAAGTGTTTTGGACCAAAATGGTAAAAGTATTAGAGACATATGATGAGAATTACATTAGGCATTTGTTTGCAGTGGCAAGAGGATTGTTGTTTTACTGTTGAGAAGCACATGTTCATTCAAAACTTACCTTAGCTGGTAGATTACCAATAATAATAACTCTCACTTCCATTGAAGGAATCCAAGTGGACCATTCTTAGTAGACACCTTTTGAGCTGTGCTGATGCTATTTTTCATCATCATATAAATGGGGCTCTCCATAAGGGTGGCACTATGCTCACATCTTCATTTTCTCTTTGTCCTTGCTCAAATATAATGGCACACCTTATATTTGTACAAATTAATATCATAACTTCACCCCCAACTTCATGTATTCATTATAATATGTATGCATACATTTTCTTCCATTCCTGTTTTTTTTATTAACTTTGGATGTTACTAACTCTGTAGAAATATGATTGAATTTGAAAGAGACACAACATAAAAACATGCGGCTTAGACACTGTTGTTAACAAAAGAGCACAAAAGCTACTCGTTTACTTAAAAAGCTATCAAGTGTTTATCTCATAAATGGAAAATTTCTTTATTTTCTCTCATTCTTCTTTAAGCATATTATTTGGTCACAACATTAATGTTTACAAACAAGCATTTGATTGGAATTTATTAACCTGTTGCAGTCTCACCTAGTATAAAAAAACATAACCACAGTTCCCAAAGGTCCGTTTGGTGGGTGATAGTAGAGTTCACATAATACTAAGCCCAATGGCATGCAAAATTCACACATCAGGGTAGGAGGGCCATTCTCTTTCTCTGTACCAGCTATTGTTTCCCAGGATGTTCTGGTATCTGAAAAATCACACAGCTTTGGTGATGCTGAGGGTGCACTTAGAAGCTTGCCTGGGAATCAAACCCGGGGTCACTGGTCCAACACTCTACCTCTGTGCTACTGCATCCTCTCGCCTAATATAATGAAGTATTTTTTATCATTGCGACCTCATAGTTTGATTATATCAAAGCTCGACAGGTTTTTCCAATTAAATAAGATGAAATATTGAATGGTGTTATTAATTTCTCATTGGAAAAAATTTCTTATTGAATAAAATTTTAGTTTATAACTTTGCTGCATTAGCAATGGGAATTCTCTTAACTACAAACTCTGTCAAAAAAGTATCCAATCTTGATTTTTTCCATGCACAGTAGTGATGCTGGGGTGGCACCACTACGCACAGCGGAGGAAGAAATCTAAATGTGCATGCTTGAATCATTTCTCCACCTTTGAGTGAGCCAGACATTGCATGCTTGCCACCCCAAGTGAGGTACCATCTTCATCTTATGTGTACATGGCTTCCTCCCTCAAGATGAGGGTAAATAAAGAAGCTTTGCACTTCCACATAAAACTTTAATACTTAACACGACCATGGTTTCGATGTTGTGCATCATCATCAGTGACATATATAAAAAATGTACAGACAGGGAGGACATTTGATATTAGGATTTAAGAACACCGATCATGCTTCACAAAGAAAGACAACAGATTCCAATTCGCCAAATACCTCTTGGAAAATAATCATACCAGTAACTTCACAGCAGACATTCTTCATGCATAAATGAAAGAATACAGGTTGAACTCTTTGGAGTAGTTGGAAATTTGGCAATACCTTCAGTCTGACAGATTTGAGGTGAGCAATGAAACTATATACTTCTCCTGCCCCCCCCCCTTCTTTAATTCCTAAAAGACTCTAATATCTTTCTGGATCAATCCCACCCCCATCCAGGCAGTGATGACCATCGACCATCCCTTAATCAATCAGTCAAACAATTGCAGACAAACACCCCCTTAATTGCTCGATGAACACAATGTGTTTTTTTTTCTGCTGTTAGTTCTGAGAATGCTGGATGGATACATTGTGTTCTTCATTTAATGAACATAAACTTCCACAAATTTAAGCCAGAAACCTAGTGTTTCTTTGTGTTCTCCATTTTATGATCATTTAATGTGAAAACTTCAACAAATTTGAGCCAGAAACCTTCCAATACATACCCTCCCCTAGCCCACTAATAGGATTCTGCACCAGCACTCCACTTATCCCCTCTCCCTTACTCCCCCTACCTTCCTCCCCTCTTGGAGTCAAGCTATCTAAGTTGAAAAATGTTTCTTGTATGTCACCTGATGATGATGCACAGCATCGAAACAATGGCCATGTGAAGTATTAAATCTTTATGTAGAAGTGCAAAGTTTCTGCTTTTGCCCTCATCATTAAGGAATTCCACAAAGTTAAACCTGAAACTGTTATGTTTTTCCTCTCTCAAGATGACTGAATGAATTTATTTTTTTTTGTTGTACATCCATGCACCCATGACTCTCATCCCTGGCACAGGACCTGCTGGGCACCACCAACACTAATCCTTAATTTCTTAACACACCGATAACCGTTTGATGACCCAACAAAATCAATTAATTCAGTTATCTTTTGTTTAACTGGCACAGCAACATGAATTTTAGTGGAGTTGCAAGTTTAAGGAATTGATGAAGTGGGACCAAAATACAATCAGAAAATAATTGAAAAATATATCTTCAGTGAAAAAATAAATAAAGAGAAAGCATTTACTAACATCAAAATTTAACATATTGCCTGAATTGATAATGATAAAGTTTTACCAAAAACTTGACGAAAAAAGAATTCAATTAAAATGCAACAATTTCAAAGTGTCAAAATCGTGACCAGGATAATAGTGTAGTAGAAGTAATGCAATATTTGAATGACAAATATTTCCTGTCTTGTGAACTGGAACTTGAGCCCTTTGAAATAGTGATAGAGAAACTTTCTGTAACAACTATGAAAGAAAGATTTTAACTATTAATATTTATCAATACATTAATGCATTTTCATTAACTATTTATATATTAGTCAGCTTTTCCTATCACAGATGCATTTCTGTAATCAAAGTCTTAAGGAGAACAAGATCGCCTAATTTAACCTTAATCCATTACCTTTTAACCTGATGTTTGATTTGTAAGACCATCCAATGCATACAAGCTTACCATTTCCTTTTTGGATGATAGTTCTGCTTCAGAAATCAGTCTGTAATTTTCAAGAAAATCAATCTTAAATTCTTTCTGACTCTCATGTGGATGATTTATGAAATATCAAATAAGTGTAGCCTCTTTCCAACACATGTGTTTATTTCTTTTAACACTACATTATAATCTTCTTCAATTATTTATTTTTTTGTACACATCAATTTACAGTGCTAAAAATGACATGCAATGTAATCTTCAGCTGCTGATGAGTATTTATAATATCTCTTCCTTTTCATTCTTCATCCATATCTTAGGGGGTCTGTATGAAAGAGAAATATTAGTTATTGTAGAAGGAAGAATTAAAAAAAAATTATATATACTATATTTTGATGCCTAGGGCAAGGACATTAAGTACCAGTACACCTTCGCACCAGTGCCGAAGTTACAATGCTGGGTAGTGTTATCTTGGTAAGAGTACCTGGGACAAGAACCCTTGGTATCAGTGCTTTGAGTAAGGATCCTTGGTAGGTATATGATACTACAGATAAGATATGTTAGAACTTTATTCAGCGATCATTTCCAGTTAGTATTAAAATGACTAACTATAAGTGCCTAAATACGTTATTTTTTCTTTCTAATTTAATTGAAAATGGCCACTGGAACTCATATTCACCTATTAAAAATTAAACAAGAAAGTAGGTAATACATTTGCCTCATATGGTATTATTTCATAGTATCACTTCAATATGTATTCAGCTGGGGTGTATTCAAGATCAATATATGTACTGACACTCAGCACAGGTATCAGTTCTAATAGTAATACATACTAATTTGGAATTAATTAAATTTATATAAGCATTTATATGCAGTGACTTTGTGTTACAGAATCAATTAGCATATTTATCCACCAAGTGTAACTCACTTAGCTATTGGTGTATATTTTTTACATATTTCATTGACTAATTTCATTAGGAGAGATAGCCTTTATGATACTGAGTCCACATTATGCATAATTCTTTCATGTAGCTAAAGACAGACATAATTATGAGTGCCAAATAAGGGACTTGATCAGACCCCCAAACGAATCCCAAACAGGTACTGATGGCAGCTAAGCACCTTATTATGCTGTGATCAAGGTCCAAACCTGTGAGTTCTCAACTTACAATTGCCCATGATTGCAATATGTCTGAGGACCTGAGCTGTCACACAACTCATGTGTAGGAAGCTTGGATGCCAGTATGACACTAATTACAACTGAAACTGGTTGCAGCATGAACTTCCCAGCAGTAAAGCAGAAATGCCACAATTTGGCAAGCTGGGCTCTGATTCTAGGGCCAGAGTCAGAGAACCTGGTCCAAAACCTCAATCACCTACCTGTATGGTAGGCGATTGAGGACAAATCTATGGACAAATAAAATTATTATTAACCTAATTGAGGAGTCACAGCAGCAGTCAGGGTTGGTGGGGCTTCCCTAGAGCTCAGTTAGTTAGGTCCCAACATTGGATAAGTTCATTAAATGAAGAACACAATGTATTTTTCCACTGTTCTTTATTTTGGTACTACTGGTTTCAACACTTAGACGTCATCATCAGATAAAAATTAGCCAAGTTACGGTCCATTTATATACCATTCTTGTAGAGGAAGAGGGAAGGAGAGGGGGGAGAGGAGGGGTTGTGATTGTCATTGATGGGTAGGAGGAGAGGGGTGTTAAGCATCAGGGAAGGCGATGAGGTTCACTTTGTGGGAGGGGGGGAGGAAGGGTAGTTTGGTCTTTCTGTGAAGGAAAGGGATGCTTCCCGGATTGGAGAGAGGTATTCAAACAATAAATCATTGACCAAATGACCTTTTTTAAATTTTTTTCTGATTTCCAGCTCTTCCTACTTGTCCATCCTCTTTCCATTTCACGTATCAATTCTAGGTTGAAATCGCTCCCATGATTTTCTTCCCACAGATGCTTGGCATAAGTGAGATCACACAAGGTTACATTTCCTAACACAGCGTTCATGTTCCTCCATAATGAGGTCATGTTCCTCCTTTATAAATGGACCACAACTTAATTAATTTGTACCTGATGATGATGCCTAAGCGTTGAAACTAGAAATACCAAAATAAACATTGGAACATTGGAAAAATACATTGTTCTTCATTTAATGAAGATGAAATTCCACAAAGTTGGGCCAGAAACCATCAAATACATTGGACGAGTTGGTTATGTGTTTATGTATTCCATACCTCTTTGACATATGTGAAGCCCATGTGGTGGATTTGGTGTCCAGACATGGGCCTCTATGGGTGAATGGAATCTGGTCAACCTGAGGAACTCCTCTCAGATAACAGGGTTAGGAGTTGTGCCTAAAACCTCAAGCAATGGCCCTTCTATCAACCCTGTCTTTCTAACCCTAGTCCCTGATACACACTACCGATAATGCTCTCCTCAACCCCAAAACTATGAAATCATTATCACTGTCTTCCCCTACTTCCAAACGTATAAGTACCTATATCGAGCAGCTAACTTCTATGTCTTCATTCACATACTTATATCATAAAAGTTGATTGTTATTCATGATTATTTTTAATATAAGTTAGCCATTAACTTACTTTTATATGTACTTATATTCCTTTAGTGATATTCAGAGTATCAGAAATATTTAATATTATACTACTCCTCTTCCTTAGCAAATTAGGTTTCTTTGAAAAATTAGTCTTAATTAAATATAAATAATATTGGTCACCCTCCCATGGACTACAACCTTGTCGTGGTGCAAGGGCTTGTGTGTTCCAATGACCCCTAGCTGTGCTGGCGGGAGTAATAATAATTACTCCTGGTAGGGTCACCCATGCCTAAGCTAAGGATAGCGGGGATTACTGGAGTGATAAGTATAGAATAATATACAGTGGCGGAGACGAGAGCAAACAAGGGGTTGCCGTTATATTGAATAAAGGGGTAGGAAGAAGGGTACGCAACATAGAGCAAGCAACTGATAGAATTTTACTCATAGAGATTAAAGCAGAGTCGACGAACTTCGTCATTGTTCAGGTATACATACCATCGAGCAACCACAAGGAGGAAGAAGTCGATAGGATGTACAATGAGTTAGAGGATATCCTCGCATGTGTTCCTGAAGGGAAATATTTGATAGTGATTGGGGATTGGAATGCAACGGTAGCCGAAGGAAGAGATGATGATGAGGTGGGGGGCTACGGGTTAGGCACGAAGAATGAATGCGGCGGGGAGAAAACAATTGAATTCTGCAGGAGACAGGGGTTAGTTATCACCAATGCTTGGTTTAGACATCACAAAAGGCGTAGGTATACATGGAAAATGCCAGGTGACTCAGAAAGGTATCAGTTAGATTATATTATGGTTAGGCACAAGTTTAGGAATAGTGTGATGAATTCGCACAGTTTCCCAGGAGCAGATGTGGACCCAGACCACAATTCAGTTGTTACGAAATGCAACGTCCATTTCAAGAAGATAAGGCAAGGGCGGCGGGTTAGGAAATGGAACTTAGAAGCATTAAATGGATTAATGAGGAAGGAGTATCAGCAGGCTGTAGAGAAAATAATGGATGACGGTAAAGAACTGAGTACAATCGAAGAAAAATGGGAATGTATCAAGAAAGGGATATCGGAAGCAGCAGAAGGCACTATAGGAACCGTTAAGGGGAAAAGAATAAGGAAACCATGGGTCACAGATGAGATGATTGCAAAGATGGATGAGAGAAGAAGATGGAAGAATGTAAACACAGAGTTAGGCAAAATGAAGTACAAAGAGTTAAACAATAAATTGAGAAGGGCCACAAATAAAGCAAAAGAAGAATGGTGGAAAACACAATGCGAGGATATGGAAAGTTTACAGAAGAAGGTTAAAATGGGTGTTCTATACAGCAGGTTAAGTTATTATCGGGAAGTAAGAAGGCAAGATCTGTGCTAACAGTTAAAGATAAGTGGGGTAAGATAATAGTTGTCACTGGTGCTGTTTAACATGTATGTGGAGGAAATGATTAAAGAGGCATGGGAAGAACTGGAGGTAGGAATGAAAGTCGGAGGGCAATTCGTAAAATCGGTTAGGTTTGCTGATGACCAAACATTAGTTGCTCAGTCAGCCAAGGGGTTGCAAACATTGCTGAGTGAATTGGAAGTTCAGTGCGATAAATATGGGGTGAGAATCAATATTAATAAAACAAAGGTTATGCAATTTTCCAGAAAGAAAAAGGCTAAGCTAAACATAAAAATAGGAGGGGAAAAAATAGAGCAAGTAGAACAGTTTACATATCTCTGAAGTGTTTTGAACCAATATGGTGGAAGTAGTAGGGATGTAAGGAGAAGAATTGCGCTAGGCAAGGAGGCTTTCTCAAGGAGGAGGGAGTTGATGACAGGGACTTTGAGTAGGGATGTTAAGACAAGACTCAGAAAAACTCTGATATGGAGCGTAGCAATGTACGGCACGGAAACGAGGTCGCTGAAGCAGGAGGATAGATGTAGATTGGAGGCTTTTGAAATGTGGGTGTGGAGAAGAATGGAGAAGGTGAAATGGACCGAAAGGAAAACAAATGAGGAAGTACTGGAGATGGTAGGTGAGGAGAGGGGTTGGTTGAGAGAAATCCTATGGAGGCAGGAAAAATGGATGAAAGGCATATTGAGCTGTAGTGGAATGTTGAAGAAGGTAATAGAGAGGAGAATGTTAGACAAATGAGGAAAGGGCAGGAACAGGATGGGGATGTTGGACGGAATGAAGGTAGGATAGAAGTACCGAGAGATGAAGAAGGACCTGATGTAGATTAGGTTGCTGGATTTGGTTTTGTTTGGAGTTGCAAAATGTTTATTTGATAGTTGTGTCAATCCAAAAACCTACCTTAACCGGTAGGTTACCTAGATTACCTAATAATAAAATATTGGTCAAATGAAGCTAAACATGCATTGCTGCATATACTTTTAAAGTCAGGATGGAATTTAGAGATATTCACAGAGACCAATGCTTTAGAAGACTTAATATGGTGCAGGTGCAAGTTTATAAGTTACATTACTAAATAACTTAAATGAGGTAGAGACATCTTTATACTGGACTAATGGACTATCGAGGGCAATTGGAGCTAGTGATTTAATGGGAAAGGGGAAGGAATGGGATTTGATTAGAGGGGAGTAAATGTCTCTTGCATGGACAATCAGATAATCACTGATTTTTTTCCATTCAAAATCACTGTTGCAATAGCTCCTGTTTCTGTCAATCTATATTTTTAAAATATATATTCCATTTATGCTTTTTTCAACTACTTTTCAACAATTCATGTAAGAGATCTTAGGACTAATAAAATTGTTCTGCGACCACTGATAATTCATTCATGTAAAAGGTGCATGGAACTTATGTATTTTTACTTAATTTAATCTTAGTAAATGAAAGAGAGAAGAGAGTTAGGCTTTCCTCTCACTTTCAGCATATTACAAAGGGAGGAATAATGTATAAATTTCAAGATTTCTAAATACTGAAATGCCATGGATGTAGATAAACTTCAATTTACATCACTGCTAATAGTTTATTTAATGCAGAACTGGATGGTAAACTGATCCAGCGGCACTTAAAAATTATTGAAAATGGTAATTTCAGAGTACAAGTTCAAAATGTTCACCATTAAATCAGAGCATGTAGGTGCACCTACAAGATATGGTGGCATTGTTATAACTCCAGTAAAGTATAGACTTGAATGCCTATTTATTTATTTATTTATTTTAAAACATTATTCATATACAGCTGTAGCACCAATTTACAGTGAAAAATATTACAAAAACATGAAAGAGGACAATAATAATAACAGCATAACAATAAACAACGAGAACCGAACATGGACAGGGGAATTATTTAATTTGTCGATAGGTAGGATGGGAGCTTGTTTGGTGAAATTGTTGTATGATAAATGAAAAGGATTGACAGTAGGAGGCGTGATTTTAGAAGGGAGGAGAGGTGAGATGTTAGTGAGAGCTTAGTGAGAGATATGCTAGGAATAGGCAGATGGCATAGGGAGTGGGTGTGGGTGGATCGAGTTGGTATCCTGAAGTTGAAGTGGGAGAGCAGTTCAGGGCAATCAATAGTCGAGTTTAGGGTGTCGTGGAGGAGTTTTAAATCAGCTTTAATTCTGCTGATTTGGCGGCTAGAAATGGATAAAGAAGACAGAACAGCATTTGAGGACATGTTGTGGAAATGTGGGATTCGGTGTTTAGCTATTTTGGCAATGGAGTGAGAGACACAATCAAGGGATTTTAGATTAGTTGGGGCTAAGGTGGACCAAATTGGGGAGCAATATGATACTATGGGAAGAACAATTGTTGAGAAGTATGAATGGAGTGCTATTGGATCTTTAATTTCTGTGAAGTAGTAAAGAAGGCCAAAAAGGGACATTGATTTATTTTTTACAGTCTGAATGTGGTCGGAATAATTTAGTTTATGGTTGGTTTAAATGCCTAGGTCTTTCATGGTCGTTACTCTATTTAAGGGAGTTGAGTTAATGGTGTAGTTGAATGTCATGGGTTTTTTTAGAGCAAGAGTCATGATGTTACATTTTCCAGGGTTTTAGTTAAGCTTCCAGGTATCACACCTATATAACTAACATCACTTAATGCATTTTTCTCTCATCATTCAAGGCCTACACCTAACTTTTTCAATACTCATTCATAAATGGCCCTTATTGAAAATATCTCATAATCACAAGAAAAGGAACAACATCAGTATCTAGCAGTTCAATAGCCAAGCTTTGAAAGTGTGAGGGCCTTAATAGACTATAAAGATTTAAAATGTGTAGATAATTGACAATTATGAAACTGCCATTGTTGTTGACAAGCTGGCAATTGCTCTGTTACTAAAAGTCTCTTTATATAATATGCACAACTCACCTCAGCACATCACCCACCACCCGATGGAAGACATCCCATCAAAGTGCATGCCTTTTGGCCATTGGTGCCACATCTACAGGTATTACAGTCCATCATGCATGAGGTGCCTGGCTCACATGGCCCTTTAGGGCATGGTGGAATATTTTCTATGTTGTCAGTTACATAGAAGAAAAATAATAACAGAGAATGAAATAAGGAGTCTGAATTAATTTGCAATCATTTTGTTTCCGCCTACTATGACATGAATACATTTTGATAATAACCTCCACAATGCAGTCTTCTAGCCCTAAATTGTTGAAACCATGCTTTAACATAGCTGCTGCACAAGATTTTTATTGTTCTGTGTATTTGATTACATCAAACATTTTAATCTTTCAGCTTGTGCAAGCATCTTAGAGGAAGCAAAGAGTACTCAAATTGGTTTCATCAGTTTCTAATAAATAGATCATCATAAAACAATAGAATTATAAGCTTTTAGATGTAGATAATAATAAAATTGAACATAGTTAAATGACAGGGAATGTACTGACATAGTAATAATTATACTTATAACATGATATTACTACTCTATAGTGATTGGGGCCTAATTATTTTTGTCGCAGCTCTCAAATGCAAATTTCAGAGTAATAAAGTTCATTTGAGTAAAAAGCTGTCCTATAACAATGTTATATCCTTTTCCAATAAATTAATTGAGTCAGTGCTAATATTTGGGTTACGGATTATGCATAAACAGATCTCCTCTCTGTATGAATTAGTGAATTCCCTTTTCTTCGGATTTCTGCATATAATTCAAGAAAAAATTAGTTATGACAAGGAATGATTACTTTATATGTTGCTGCTCAATAGTAATTGGTCGATACCGACGGCCATCCGCAATAGTCACAAGAAAAATAGCTGGGACTTATCCTTAAAATTCAGCAAGGGAACCAGCCATCAGAACCAATTTTCACACTGGCGATCACCTACCACTGCTAGTAGGACTGCGCGCAAGGGAGTCAAAAAGAAAAAACACACCGTGTAAACCGTGCTCAGGATAATTGGATCGGATGAAAGGAGCTTGAGAATAAATAATTAGAGTAAGCGTGGGAGAAGGCTAAACGTACGGCAGTTGAATATAAAGTCACAGTCGCCAATTGTATAAGTAACTCTAGCATAATTTTTGACGCATGTTGAGAGGTGGCCAAGAGAATTCAATTCATAAACTTTAGGTGCATAGGAACTCACTTAATATATCTAAATACAATTAAAGACTTAAATCATGAAAAATAAATGTATTCAGTTGTCACTTTTGAGATTGAAATTTTGACTAACTTATATATTGAATTTCTTCAAGTGGTCCAAACCGAACAGAGGGTTGTGTCACTCATCATTTGCTTAAATGGCCAACGTGGTTAGGCAATACATTTGCATCGCATTAAATTTCCCGCTTTAAATAATTTATCTTGAAAAGAAAATTCTGAATTTTGTAAGAAACTAATATTTTCGAGAATAAGGCACTGAAGCTACGGATTCATCTAGCCTAATGTAGCTACTGCACGGCCATTTGGTTTGTATTTAAATTCCTTTATGCATACGTACGAATTCGCTTTATCGCAATGCTTCTGCAGCACGTTTGCAATTATTAAAGCTATTTTTCAAATCTATTTATAATATATTTCCGCAAATGTTAGCGTTTTATGTCATCATTAGTAATCAATTAATAGTTTAAAGAAATAACAACAATACATTGCTGAACTATTCTGAACGTTTTTGCATCGAGGGTGAGAAGGGGCTCGTCCATTTTTATCTCATCGCAGCTCAAAGACCTTGGCCAACGACCGCGATGATTTGGATGAATCAGGTTCATATGAAGTATATTATCTATTTTTCCTTGAGTTTATGTGGTTTTAATTATATTTTCCAAAATCATAAGACGTGGAATTATTTTTGCAATTTTTCCAGGTAATTGTGACCTGAAAATTGTTTTTTAATACAAAAGAAAGCTCCAGAGTTTATTACGTCCATCATAATTGCAAAAAAGTGAGTGATGTGAAAAGGGCATGAATTAACTACGCACGTTGGATGAAGTTGTAATTGAAAAATTCCTTCTGGTCGCAAAACCTGCGATTTATGAAAACCATGATTATCGAACTCAAAACATACTGAAATGAAGTTTTCATTACGAAAATCCTTATCGCCAAATAGAAGCCTTTTATAGTAAAAATAATACTTTTGTCGATGTCATAGATGCACTTCTATCGCTTTCACATTAGAAATGCAGATGAAAACCTTCGTTCAAATTAGGCTTACCTCTTCCGGCAGAAACTAGCCCCACTGCAACAAGGACGAGCACCATAATTCCAAAACTCCTCATCTTGTCCTGTTAGTCTAGTCAATTATAATTCCGCAGGTTCGTAAGACACTATAAGAGCCGTTTTTTCGAAACAGCTTTATATTCGCCTTCTTTTTCCTTCAAGTCAACTTCGATTGATTTACTGCTTTCAGCCAACTACTGACCAATCAGAACGCAGCGACCTCCAAGCTTTATCATCTATTTTGTTTCTTCTTCTAATCACTGCAAATGATGAGGCATAAATTATGTCTTCATGTTTAAAATTTTCGGAATTTGTGAGTAAGAAGTGCACCATTACCAGGGCATATCAGCGGCTTGAAATAATTAGTTTCGTCAGGTCATTTGAATCCTTTGACCCCATCGAATAGTGGTGCAGGGGATGTTACGTATGTAACGGCTTGCCAACTTATCCGTTCAACGATAACGTATCTTAACTAATGCAGAAAAAGTGGCTTCACTCAGAAAAATGAAAGTCGTTTAAAAGACGAGCTTTCATTTTTCTATAAATGTAGTGATGATGTGTAAATCAATACCAGATAAGATTTATAGTTAAACGCTAATTATATATTTTTATTTGTTGTTTACCCCCATTGCCTTCTTTGATTTAATCTCCCTTAATGGCCTTTCTATCTCATTGTCGAGTATGCTTGGACCTAAGTCATCTTCATCTACGTCATATTCTCTTTAAATGCATAAGCTTGTTGGCTTAATTTCTTGACCATACAGTTCATCTATATAATCCCTTCAGATTCCTTTAATAACTTACAGTTCAACTTGGATTTTTCCTGGTATACCTTTGATTGATTTTCTCGTCTACTTTCTGACATGGTTTTAAACTTCCTGTGTGGCGCATCCATTTCACCCTTCCTCTGTGAAATTTCAATACCCTCGCACTGCGTCTTCCAACAACCTTATGTCGCTCTATTTGTTACCCGCATCGGTTTAATATTTAACTCTTATACTCTTACCTAACTCTGCATTTGCATTCTTTCATTTCCTTCTCCCATCTATTTTTATCATTATCTCGCCCGTAATCCATGATGTCCTTCATCCTTCTCACCCACAGCAATTATAGTTATAATTGAATAACAATTCAAGCTATAGCTTGTATAGAAGCTAAAATAAAAAAATGAAGAGGGCATTAACGGATGTAGTCTCTCACTGGCACTTTACAAAATGTACTTAGAAGATGCTATAAAGGAGGCATAAGATTTAGCTTCATAAGACGAGGCATCGGGGAAATTAGACCAAATGGAGAGGAAATTAAAATACTCTTTGCTTCGCGGATGATTCCACAGCTATAGCAGAGAACTAAAAGTGCTGCAATATTCCTCAAACGCAAATAATCAAGTGTGGGATGAATTTAACATCAAAATAAATAGAAAGAAAACAAAATCCTAATATACAAGAGAGAAAGATTTTAAGCAGAGATTGCTCTGTCAGGAGAGAAATTAAACAAAAGGGAGTATTCGCCTACCTAATAGCATGGGATGGGAGAAGCTTGGCAGGTGTGTCTAGAGTGGCTCAAGCTAAATAGGTTTTTGTGGTGAAGAGGCACCATGTATGTTAAAAGAAGATACGACTACAAACTGGAAAGCAGTTTGTGAAAATATTCTTGCGGGGTGTGCCATAGGAATAGTAGAGCAGAGAAAACTAGACGCCTTGGTGCTGGAGGCAATTTCTGAAGACTAAAGGAACAGATAGACGTCAGAAATGAAGAGGTTCACAGAAGAATAGAAGAGAGAAGAACGTCTTTAAAACCCAAAAGAAAAGAAGAACCTGATGGATTGGGCACGCTTTGAGAATCAATGAATCCGCAAAGAATATTATTATTAGGTAATCTACCGGTTAAGGTAGGTTTTTGGATGGACACAACTATCAAATACGCATTTTGTGACTCCCCACCTAGCAAACTAATCTATATCAGGTCCCTCTTCATCTCGGTGTACTTCTATCCTCCCATCATCCCGTCCAACATCCCTATCCTGTTCCTACCCTTACCACGCTTGCCCAACATTCTCCCCTCTATTACCCTCTTCAACATTCCACTACCGCTCAATACGCCTTTCATCCATTTTTCCTGCCTCCATAGGATTTCTCTCAACAAACCCCTCTCCTCACCCACCATCTCCAGTACTTCCTCGTTTGTTTTCCTTTCGGTCCATTTCACCTTCTCCATTCTTCTCCACACCCACATTTCAAAAGCCTCCAATCTACGTCTATCCTCCTGCTTCAGCGACCACGTTTCCGCGCCGTACATAGCTACGCTCCATATCAGAGTTTTTACGAGTCTTGTCTTAACATCCCTACTCAACGTCCCCGTCATCAACTCCCTCCTCCTTGAGAAAGCCTCCTTGCCTAGCGCAATTCTTCTCCTTACGTCCCTACCACTTTGACCGTATTGGTCCAAAACACTTCCGAGATATGTAAACTGCTCTACCTGCTCTATTCTTTCCCCGCCTATTTTAATATTTAGCTTAGCCTTTTTCTTTCTGGAAAATCGCATAACCTTTGTTTTATTAATATTGATTCTCATCCCATATTTATCGCACTGAACCTCCAATTCACTCAACAATGCTTGCAACCCCTTGGCTGACTGAGCAACTAATGCTTGGTCATCAGCAAACCTAACCGATTTTACGAATTCCCCTCCGACTTTCATTCCTACCTCCATTTCTTCCCATGCCTCTTTAATCATTTCCTCTACATATACGTTGAACAGAACCGGTGACAATGGGCAACCCTGCCTTACACCTCTTCCTAACACTGCCCATTCGGACTCTCCGTTCCCCACTCGCACCTGAGCAGTCTGAGACATGTACAGGTTGCGGATCAGTCTCCTGTCCCTCCAATCCATTCCTATTTTCTGCAATACACGCATTAATTTTTCCCAATTCACTCTATCAAACGCTTTTTCGAAATCTACAAAACAGGCAAAAACGTCCTGGTTGTATTCTATATTCCTCTCGACTAGTGATCTCATTACTGCAATGGCTTCACGCGTACCTCTTCCTTTCCTGAACCCAAACTGATCATCCCCTAAGTAATCATTTGCCTTACTCTCTATCCTTTTGTTGATGATCCTGAGAATAACTTTAGCTGCGTGGGATATCAAACTTATTGTTCTGTAATCCTCACATGACGAAGCCTTTGCCTTTTTTGGAATAGGAACTAACACCGATCTCAAAAAATCTTCCGGCCAGATTCCTTCCTCATAGATACTACGAATCAGTCCATATATGGCCTTCTTCCCACCTTTCCCTAACCATTTCAACATTTCTACAGGAATATTGTCCACCCCCACAGCCTTATTTGCTTTCATCTCCTTTAATGCCCTTTCTATTTCATCGTCGAGTATGCCTGGACCTAAGCTATCTTCTTCTACGTCATGTTCCTTTTCTATGTCTAACCTTGTCGGCCTAAGTTCTTTACCATACAGTGTTTCTATATATTCCTTCCATCTCTCTTGGATTTTTCCTGGTTCAACTATTATCTTACCCCATTTATCTTTAACTGTTAGCACAGATCTTGCCTTCTTACTTCCCGATAATAACTTAACCTTGCTGTATAGAGCACCAATTTCACCCTTCTCCTGTAAACTTTCCATATCCTCGCATTGCGTTTTCCACCATTCTTCTTTTGCTTTATTTGTGGCCCTTCTCAATTTATTGTTTAACTCTTTGTACTTCATTTTGCCTAACTCTGTGTTTACATTTTTCCATCTTCTTCTCTCATCCATCTTTGCAATCATCTCATCCGTTACCCATGGTTTCCTTATCCTTTTCCCGTTAACGGTTCCTATAGTGTCTTTAGCGGCTTCCAATATCCCTTTCTTGATACATTCCCATTTTTCTTCGATAGTACTCAGTTCTTTACCGTCATCCATCATTTTCTCTACAGCCTCCTGATACTCCTTCCTCGTTAATTCATTTACTGCTTCTAAATTCCATTTTTTAACCCGCCGCCCTTGCCTTATCTTCTTGAAACGAACATTACATTTCATAACAACTAAATTGTGGTCAGAGTCCGCATCCGCTCCTGGGAAACTGTGCGAATTTATCACACTGTTCCTAAACCTGTGCCTAACCATAATATAATCTAACTGATACCTTTCTGAGTCACCTGGCATTTTCCATGTATACCTACGCCTTTTGTGGTGTCTAAACCATGTGTTAGTGATGACTAACCCCTGTCTCCTGCAGAATTCAATTGCTTTCTCCCCGCGTTCATTCCTCGTGCCTAACCCATAGTCCCCCACCTCACCACCATCTCTTCCTTCGCCTACCGTCGCATTCCAATCCCCCATCACTATCAAATGTTTCCCTGCAGGAACACTCGCGATGATATCCTCTAACTCATCATACATCCTATCGACTTCTTCCTCCTTGTGGTTGCTCGGTGGCATGTATACCTGAATAATGACCAAGTTCGTCGGCTCTGCTTTAATCTCTACGAGTAAAATTCTATCTGTCGCTTGCTCTATGTTGACTACGCTTCTTCCTACCCCTTTATTTAAAATTACGGCAACCCCTCGTTGGCTCTCGTCCCCGCCGCTGTATATTACTCTATAGTTGTCACTCCAGTAATCCCCGCTATCCTTCCATCTCACCTCGCAGAGGCCTAAAACATCTATGTTACCTCTTTCCATCTCTCGCTTGATATTTTCTAATTTGCCTCTCCTCAACATTGTCCTGACGTTCCAGGTTCCTATTCTTACTACTTTCGCCTTCTTCTGAGTCTTCTTGCCTGCTGAAGTTATTTCTTCCCTGCAAGGGTTTCGTGGGATGACGACCGCGGAAGCCTTGCCTCTCCCGCTGCCGGGCACGACACACGGCCTCTTGGGCCGAGTCCCGTAGTTGCCAGGACTCATATTATCTATAGTGCCCATCATAATATTCTTGGGAATCATAATTGAGGTGGTTTCCCGTTGCCTTCCTCAATAGTGTTTTTAACGTGACACCATCACTTAATGGCCGCCCCACTGGGGTCAGACGCCATTGCAGCCGCCTCACTGAGGAACAGACGCTGCGTGGACTACCTTTCGTCTGGCTCCTAACCTTCGACCTATCTGGCATGGGTGACCCTTCCAGGAGTAATTATTATTACTCCCGCCAGCACAGCTCTAGGGGTCATCGGAACACACAAGCCCTTCCACCACGACAAGGTTGTAGTCCATGGGAGGGCAAAGAATATAGTAAGGGGGAAAAAATGAAAGGACCCCATGAGGAAGGCCATGGAACAGGATTTAAGGGGTGATGGCGACACCCTTCTCGTAAATATTTGAGTAAAAACCAGAGAATCGAAAAGCGTGTTCTGAGGGCTAATTAACGTAAATAATAAATATGATGCGTAAAAACAAAAAACACCAAAGTTTAATATAACTAATGAGAAAAATAAATTAAAGTCTACTTGGAAATCGTGAAAATCGACTGTTTGGGGTTTGATCGCTATAATTTCCTTTGAACCTAGAATTCAACGAAATGGGAAGTGTGTGCAAAGAGTGATCATGTAAAATAATTAACTCTAGGAATCGCTGCTGTGTTAAATGTCGTGTAAGGTCACGCCCACTTGAATAATAGTCGTTTCATGGCATTCTGTTTTAACCTTGGAGTATACTGTGATTAACTCTAAATCTCTTAATTTTCTTTTTCTAAGGGGTAATTTGCATTCCTATGAAGACCACATCCTTAAGAATACAGTTACCAGTTGATATTTACTGCGCGATTTTGAAACTACCCGTCCCTCACCATCAATGAGATGTGATAAGACGAAGGTCAGAATGCCATCCGGGGGAGGGGGCATTCTTTGTTTTCCGAAGAGATTACCATGACCTCGGGTCACGTCGGATCATAGGGACTTGTCAAATCCTTCTGTCCTCTAAAATTCGGTATCATGAGACGTTTTCACGATCAAAATGGCATGTAAGCCGAATACGTACGTCGTTCAATGGCACGCAAGAATGCCCCAGTCCAGGGCCTTTAAGCTTATAGATACAGATGTATTAGAGCGAGGATAAATGCATTGTACCTTATTGTCCTTCCGACGAACTATTTGAAAACATTCATGTCACGGGAGTCAGCTCTTTAGAGTGCCTAAATTCTACTACTGTAAAAATTACGAAGTTTGTCTGTTTGGAGGTGTCCAATCCAATAAATCTTTGATTACCTCTTCGTTGACGAATGCTCTACCAACTGGGCAACCACTTTGCCTTGCAATTGGAAAAATCTGATTTAATTAAATTCTATTTCTCATGACTCAGAATTTAACCCTTTGTTTTACCATGCACATTCTTAATATATTAACCGAATCTTTGTATTTTAGAATAAAGAACTTTGCTCAGTTCGTGGCTCAAATTTATATCGGAATTTCATGCTAGGAGGGACCGTTTTATCTCTGAAAAGAATGATAAATCAATGCTGTCCTAAGGTCAAGACGTTCTTAAAGTTCATGCACTAAAATCCTCACCAAAAAACTACTAAAAAACCTACAATTTCATTCATTTTATGATTTTTTTTTATTTTCAGGAAGAGCAAAATATTGAATTTGCATGTTATTTAATGCATTTCCCGGACCATAAGACGCATTTTTTCTCAAAAATGTGCTCTAAATCAGCCTGTATTTTATGGGCCAAGGGTATACGTTTATAACTTTGATCTGTAAGCACCGGCCGATTCACCGGAAAAGTTATAACTATTGAGTATTTTTTCCTGTATCAGGCAAAAAAATGGTTGTCTTTATCACACATTTTGATAATGACACTGGTTTGAGTGAGTATTAAGCAACAGAGTTTCAACATTTTGTTGAAAGTACTTCCTGAAAACATTCCTAAATAAATCGGAAATGTATGTAACGTAGTACATATAATGACATCTCACATGTGGTGCTGCTGCAAAACATATACACGTTGGGATAACGGGGATGTTGCCCTTCTGCTAACACATGCGTTAAATACATTTACTTCGAAAAACTCGGAGTCTACAGGCATTCAACCTTAAGTAGTATGAGAGTGTCGTAAAGGCATAGAAAATGGTTGCTTCCATTATTTTTATTATTATTACATAGTACCTCGCAAACTACGGCAGGGTGTGAGGCAGGGGTTCATTGCTGCTGCTTTTGACCTACAATACTTTCCCCTCTAGCGCGAACGGTCAGTATTATTTTGCTCCATTATCGGTCGTGAAATAAAATAAATCTTAAATTTATCTCTTCTACGCGTAATCTCTCGCCATTTACTTATTTGATCTCTTCTGCCGTAGTACGATAGGGTTAATAATGCATTTTCAACCTCATCGCTAAAGAGACGACCTTCTAATATATTTAATCTGTAATTTAACCTTTGCCCCGTGATTCCTAACCTAGTTTCTCTAATAACTAGATACGCTAATCAGTTTATCATAAAAACACTTTTTAAATCCTCTACGCTGAACGCGATCCAATTCGGCCATAAACCCAACTTCATGAGAATAACATATACCAGCGGCATGGGGTCTAACCCACGAAAGATAACATTGCTCTTTAACCTCTTCGTCACAATTACCCAATACTCTTCAAATAAATGCCAATTTTTTGTTAGCTTATTTAATAAAAATTTAGATGATATAGAAATGATAATAGAAAATAGGCGTCGCATGCATTGATTAAAATGAAAATAACCTCATTGGATCTTAACTCAGAAGATTACAGTATTGCATTTAAATTTGATTTCAGGAATTACGCGTCAGAGCATGGAAAGGGGGCAGCTGAAAGGCGTTGTGACTCACTGACTTAGAAGATGATGCGAGAATAGATGGTGCAGAAGGTGAATTTAGTAAATGCAGATAAAAGTAAAACAATTTACATTCATGTCCTTCTAAATGGTCAAAGCTTCCACTGAAACTGGCTCTTGAGTACGAAAGAAAGGCTATGAGGCACCAACTCATGACGTCATAGCGACCGGGAGAATTAAACGGCCATTGATTTGTAATTTTAATGATTGAAATGTACAGGAAGCATGATAAAACGGAGACTATGGAAATGTGTTTTTTAAATGTGAAATAAGTAATGCGCTTAATGGATGTGAAGATGACACTATGTGAGAGGATAATGACAGCCCCAGTGAAAATAACTGTGGAAATGATTTAGCAGCAGTGACGACGAATTTATGGGATTCTGCATTGAATAAACATTTATGTACGTGTAGCTGCTAATTTTTAAAGAAACAATTCAATTTTCTTTGTATCGAGGGTTAACATGGAAATACTTCGATCAAAACAATTTTGCCTTCTGCTTGGCATATGCCACTGGAAGGCAGAAATAAAATAGTAAATAAAATATAGTTCATGAAATAACTTTACGCTAATTCAACAAAAAAAATCAAGAACATCATGCCAAGATTATATTGATGGTGATTGGTTGAAGTACTTAATGGCTGATGGGCTATTAAAATTCCTCAGCTCAGATTGACTTAAGAGGAACTAAATCATTCTTTAATTCCTAAGCTAACATGTGTAATGATGTGTGTGTGTATAATATGCCATAAATTCCCACCTCCTTGTAATAGTCTCTTTGTCTAGTTTCCTTCTTCTCCTTACATCCCTACTTTTTTTACCATTTGGGCCCAAAACACATCCAAGATACGTAAACTGTTTCAGCTGCTCTAGTTTTTGCTCTCCTATTCGTATGTTTAACTTAGCCTTTCCCTTTCTGGAAAATCATGTAACCTTTGTTTTATTAATATTGCTTCTCATCCTATATCTATTGGACTGGATTTCCAATTCGCTCAGCAATACTTGCAACCCCTTGGCGATTGAGCAACTAATGCTTGGTCATCATCCAACCTAACCGATTTTACGAATTCCCCTCCAACTTTCATTCCTACCTCCAGATCTTCCCATGCCTCTTTAATCATTTCCTCCACATATATGTTGAACAGCACCAGTGACAATGGGCAACCCTGCCTTACCCCTCTTCCTAACACTGCCCATCCGGACTCTCCGTTCCCCACTCGCACCTGAGCAGTCTGAGACATGTACAGGTTGCGGATCAGTCTCCTGTTCCTCCAATCTACTCCAATATTCTGCAATATAGTCATTATTTTTTCCCAATTTACTACACCAAACACCTTTCCAAAATCTACAAAACAGGCAAATACATCCAGATTGTATTCTATATTCCTCTTGATTAGTGATCTCATTACTGCAACTGCATCCCATGTACCTCTCCCCTTCCTAAACCCAAACTCATCATCCCCTAAGTAATCTTTTGCCTTGGTCTCCATCCTCTTATTATTGATCCTGAGAACAACTTTAGCTGCATGGGAAATCAAACTTATTGTTCTGTAGTCCTCACATGATGTAGCCTTTACCTTTTTGGAATAGGAGATCTCACAAAATCTTCTTGCCAGGTACCTTCCTGATAGATGCTACTAATCAGCCCATATGGACTCTTCCTCCAGCATTTTCCTAAGCCTTTAATAGTTCTGCATGAATGTTGTTTACTCCCACTGCCTTATTTGATTTCATTTCCCTTAATGCCCTTTTATTACATTGTTGAGTATGCTTGGACCTAAGTTATCTTGATCTACATCAATCATCAATGATGATTGAAGTTCATATGCCATTCACCATAATTAATAATACCATACATATATTGTGCTGAAGGTGTGAAGAAAATTGAGGGAATGCTAAAAGAGGAATGTGAAGAATTGTGTTTAGGAATGCAAGTCTATTGGAAATTTATAAGGTCATTTAGGTTGAGGATGATCAAACATGAGTTAGCAAATCAGCTAAGGGGTTACAAGTATTCCTTAACATATTCTAAGTGTCGGTAAAAGGTATGGGATGAGAATCAGTCAACAAAATATAGGTCATGACGTTTTCTGGAGAAGGGAAAGGAAAAGTTAAATGTTTAATTAAGAGGGCATCCATTAGTGGTGCAGTTTTCCTACCTTGGAAGTGGCTTGGACCAAAATGTTCAAACCTGTAGAGACTGTAAAAGAGGAATTTTGCTAAGTAAAGAAAATTTCATAAGGTGGGAGAAAAGACTAATTAAAACTTTGGTATAGAGAATGGCTTTGTATGTCCGGGAAGCATTCCCCCTTAAACAAGATTGGAAGCAGAGGTAGGAGGTTTATGAATTAAAGTTACATGAAGGAGTATCAGCAGGCTGTAGAGAAAATGATGGATGACGGTAAAGATCTGAGTACTATCAAAGAAAAATGGGAATGTATCAAGAAAGGGATATTGGAAGCCGCTAAAGACACTATAGGAACCGTTAACGGGAAAAGGATAAGGAAACCATGGGTAATGGATGAGATGATGCAAAGATGGATGAGAGAAGAAGATGGAAAATGTAAACACAGAGTTAGGCAAAATGAAGTACAAAGAGTTAAACAATAAATTGAGAAGGGCCACAAATAAAGCAAAAGAAGAAAGGTGGAAAACTCAATGCGAGGATATGGAAAGTTTACAGAAGAAGGGTGAAATTGGTGCTCTATACAGCAAGGTTAAGTTATTATCGGGAAGTAAGAAGGCAAGATCTGTGCTAACAGTAAAGATAAATGGGGTAAGATAATAGTTGAACCAGGAAAAATCCAAGAGAGATGGAAGGAATATATAGAAACACTGTATGGTAAAGAACTTAGGCCGACAAGGTTAGACATTGAAAAGGAACATGACGTAGAAGAAGATAGCTTAGGTCCAGGCATACTCGACGATGAAATAGAAAGGGCATTAAAGGAGATGAAAGAAAATAAGGCTGTGGGGGTGGACAATATTCCTGTAGAAATGTTGAAATGGTTAGGGAAAGGTGGGAAGAAGGCCATATATGGACTGATTCGTAGTATCTATGAGGAAGGAATCTGGCCGGAAGATTTTGTGAGATCGGTGTTAGTTCCTATCCCAAAAAAGGCAAAGGCTTCGTCATGTGAGGATTACAGAACAATAAATTTGATATCCCAAGTAGCTAAAGTTATTCTCAGGATCATCAACAAAAGGATAGAGAGTAAGGCAAATGATTACTTAGGGGATGATCACTTTGGGTTCAGGAAAGGAAGAGGTACGCGTGATGCCATTGCAGTAATGAGATCACTAGTCGAGAGGAATATGGAATACAATCAGGACGTTTTTGCCTCTTTTGTAGATTTTGAAAAAGTATTTGATAGAGTGAATTGGGAAAAATTAATGCATGTATTGCAGAAAATAGGAATGGATTGGAGGGACAGGAGACTGATCCGCAACCTGTACATGTCTCAGACTGCTCAGGTGCGAGTGGGGAACGGAGAGTCCGGATGGGCAGTGTTAGGAAGAGGTGTAAGGCAGGGTTGCCCATTGTCACCGGTACTGTTCAACGTATATGTAGAGGAAATGATTAAAGAGGCATGGGAAGAACTGGAGGTAGGAATGAAAGTCGGAGGGGAATTCGTAAAATCGGTTAGGTTTGCTGATGACCAAGCTCAACTTAAAAAACCAATTAGTTGCTCAGTCAGCCAAGGGGTTGCAAGCATTGTTGAGTGAATTGGAGGTTCAGTGCGATAAATATGGGATGAGAATCAATATTAATAAAACAAAGGTTATACGATTTTCCAGAAGGAAAAAGGCTAAGCTAAATATTAAAATAGGCGGGGAAAGAATAGAGCAGGTAGAGCAGTTTACATATCTCGGAAGTATTTTGGACCAATACGGTCGAAGTGGTAGGGACGTAAGGAGAAGAATTGCACTTGGCAAGGAGGCTTTCTCAAGGAGGAGGGAGTTGATGACGGGGACGTTGAGTAGGGATGTTAAGACAAGACTCGTAAAAACTCTGATATGGAGCGTAGCTATGTACGGCGCGGAAACGTGGTCGCTGAAGCAGGAGGATAGACGTAGATTGGAGGCTTTTGAAATGTGGGTGTGGAGAAGAATGGAGAAGGTAAAATGGACCGAAAGGAAAACAAATGAGGAAGTACTAGAAATGGTGGGGGAGAGGGCTTTGTTGAGAGAAATCCTATGGAGGCAGGAAAAATGGATGAAAGGCGTATTGAGCAGTAGTGGAATGTTGAAGAGGGTAATAGAGGGGAGAATGTTGGGCAAGCAAGGTAAGGGTAGGAACAGGATAGGGATGTTGGACGGAATGAAGGGAGGAAAGAAGTACACCGAGATGAAGAGGGACCTGATATAGATTAGTTTGCTAGGTGGGGAGTCACAAAATGTTTATTTGATAGTTGTGTCCATCCAAAAACCTACCTTAACCGGTAGATTACCTAAAAAAAGAAGAATGGAGAAGGTGAAGTGGACAGAAATGAAAACAAGCATGGAATTGGAAGCATGGTCGGGTAGAAGAGATGAATCTTGGGAGAAATCCAAAGGAGGCAGTGAAGATGGGCATATAGAATTTTGATTGGAGATGGAAGGATGACGGGTAGATAAAGGGGAGGATGGTAGACAAGTCAGGAAGGGGTGGAAAAAGGATTAGCATGTTGGATGGGATAAAGAGAGAAGAGAAGTATGTGGAAAATGCAGAAGACCAAGACATTTTTCATTGCACAGCCTATGTACATCCAAAACCTACCTTCAACAGTAAAGTCCTAATAATAATTATATCATATTCTCTTCAGTGAATTATTGTGCATCAAAGTGGCCAGTTCCTTCTTTTCAGTGTTTTCAAAAGAGTATTTTTTCTTTTGCTCTCCTATGTAAATTTTTTTCTAAAAGATTTTATAACATTTTAATGAATAAGTGATATGAAACTTAAGTAGATTTAACCTTCTTCAGTTAATTTGGAACCAAGCCTCACTGAATATGTAACAAAATATGTCCTTTGAATTAACCATTCATTTATAAACCAGAGGAATTCCTCCAATGGCAAACGAAACTCAAACAATCTTTACTAAAGAGATAATATGCTATTATTGTTGAATGAATATATTTTTGCCTATCTCTTTGTGGAAAGGATTATTCCCATTAATAATAATAATAAATAAGTTCCAGGGAAAAAATGAAAATATATGTTGAAACATAGAAGTAATATCAGATTATCATAAAGTAAGGTTACTTGCTCATTGATATTTTAAATAATTCATTTATTTACGTTTCATTACATTAATATCCAACTAATCTACATCTTATAATTAATCATTATGACTGCCGATCACCAATACAATGCACTTTTTTTAGCTCTCCTTCTATGTCAAAAGGTAATTCTATCCTCAGAATAAAGTACTTTTATTAAATATGCATTAAATTTATTTTTAATTAGATGGAATGGAGAGAAAATGAAATAAAATAAGAGAAAACAGGGTAAAATAACTCTGCAAATATTTTCACACATTTTATGATTTGAAAGAGTTTATCAAGGACCTAATGGTTAAAATAAAATGAATAAGGAAGCAAAAATATGTCAAACTCAATGAAAAACAAAGTGGCACTGAATAAATTACTCTGAGTGGGTGGAGTTTTTAAATGAATAAAAGTATCCGATTTTCTCAAATTCAAACTGCCACAATGCATTCGCCTGAGTAAAACAAATTCTAAAGAGTATTCTTTCCGTTTTTCCTTTGTTTTACACATACCAAAATAGTCAAGTTACTGTATAAATGTGGAAGTAAGCGTAGGAATGGTGTATTGTCCTTGATATAGGAGTGAAGTTTATACATCGATGATTCAGCCCAAATAAAAAACATTTTACTCATTACTGCGATTCTTCGAAAATTGAAACAGCTTTTTAAAGATGGAAAACAGGGAATCCCGAAATTCGCCGATGGGCGTTCGCAATCACAAATGACAGATGTTTGGAGTAATGTGTTGGTGTGAATCAGACACATCCAGACAAATATCTAGAAATGGAACTTTTTCGCACTGATGACTTTTATATTTTCCAAAATGGAGATAATAGCCTGTGGTGCGATAGGAATACAGGACAATTTCAAGCTAAGTCGGGTTGGTTGATAACAACGTTTTGGGTTTGACCATTATAAACCTGTTTTTAATCACGATTGTTACGAGAAATTCACATGTGTATTGTGTTTTCGGTTTACTCGTAAAATTTCGATTTCTGTGATGAGTTTTGAAATATGTAGTTGTCCTATGTATTTCTAGGTTGGGATTTGGTATCAGCTAACAATCCCGAATGTCTTGGAGTATTCTACGGATTTATTGGAAAAGTTGAGCTTCAGTCAGGTGATTACCCTTGGTTTAGTTTAATGACTTGTTATACCCGCGCAAAATATTGCTCTTAACTGGTGTGTTCTGCAAATATTCCATATGAATGGTATATACGTTTACACTTTTTAATTGTCGACAGAATTCACTTCAGTGGTTGATATGTTTGTTGATGACTAAAACATTTGTTGATGCCTTATTGTATTTACCTTTTTAACATGAGGGAATTGTTATTTTTCAGTATTAAACAGTCGTCTTATGCTTATCAAGCAATGTGCATTTGTTGGTGAGTTGCCGGGAGATCACAAGGTATATAAAGTACAGTCTATCACATTCCTTCCTCTCCGTGAGGATGGAGCTTCCGAGTTATCCTTGGAACCATGTAAAAAACATCAGAAAAGCCGTAAGGTGGAAAAAATAGGAGGTATATTTGATTTGCAACAGAAGGCAGCTTTTACTAAGACATGGGGAACCATAAAGTCAGCCACTAACACCATCAAATCTACAACACAGCAGGCAGCTGCATTGGCAGCATCGCAGGTAACTGTCTTAAGAATGATAAATTTCTAATTGCATGGCTTTTTCTTATAAAATTTTTATCTTAAAGCTCTTCAAAATTTCCAAGTAAATCAAGGGTCTAACTATGTTAAAGGAAACGCAAATCAATTCAAATACCGAAGGTTTATTATATTTTTATTTCTGGAAATTTAAGAAATTCTTAATGTTTTCTACGAAATGAACCCATAAAAGTGATTTCAATTCGAAAACATTTGTTGTCATTTAATTTACCATTATGTAATTGTAATAATATGAACAATAATTCAAAATTAGTACACACGAAATTGTTACTTTAATATATTTTTTAAATTTAAAAAATACTCAAGTTTAAGGTAATGATTAATTAAAACAAAACTAATAAGCAGTTGTTTATCATAGGTAAAACTTGGGAAAAGGAGTGACATCAAAGACCGTGAAAGGTTTGAGCGACGCATATTAGAGGAGCTGCATAAAATATTTACTGAAACCGATTCCTTTTATTTTTCCTTAACTGGAGATTTAACAACTTCTCTTCAACGTCAATACACCATGAAAACAGAGGGTATTCCTCTATGGAAGCGAGTTGATGACAGGTTCTTTTGGAATAGGAATATGCTTGATGATGTAATGAAATTGGAGGTAGGTTTCAAACTTTTATATTATTTTGGAAATATTCAAAAACATTCTTATATTATTCATAACCCTATTATTAGACATTAATCTATTATTTTTTATATCCATAATCTCAAATGTTTTTGCAAGGCTTCGTATAAAATTATACTGGTTTAGCACTACCGAAGAAACTTTTTTGAAATTACAGTTGAGCCTTTGTATTTGGGGAGAGGAGTAATAAGTTATAAAGGTTAAATGTTACTGTGAATTGTCCAAATGCTGTATCATGTGTTATTTATGTGCCTAGCTTAATTATGATGAAGTGTAATTGCTGAAATACTTCATATAAAACCTTATTGTGTAATCATGATAAAGTGCATCATGAATTTATAGAGTAGATATTTTCTCTCTTTTCCTTTTCTGCATTTTGAGCCATTGGGTTAATTTTATTAATTACTCCATACTTTGCGTATGGGAAAGCATTGCTCCCATGAAAAAAATAAGTATCAGGATTTCAACAGAACTACTAAAATGAAAACAATACAAAGTTCTAATGTTAAAAGGGGTTGCTGTTCCTGATTTAACCTCCAATATTTTGAAATATTTTTTCATGTATTCCATTAGCACTCAACAATGAAATATACCCGCATCATATTATTATCGTATGTGGTTGATTTGAATCACTGTTTCATTAAATCCCTATATTTGTTATTTCAAAGTAAAAATAAGTGCCAGCATATATGTTTGTGTCAACTGAGATTAGTTCTCCAAAATATCCATCAAGATGATGCAAAAAATCTGTTTCATGGAATTGTTTCCTACCCTTCTACACCTCTCTTATTTAGACATAGCTTTAATTCATTATCTGCTCAAGCCTCGCTCAGGGGTGATGAATAATTATGCTCTTCATGAGAAATTTCTGTGCTGTCATCTTTTTCTGAACTAGTCAAATACCTACGTAATCATGACTCAAAGTCCTTCTTCACTATTGGCATTTTCACAAAGAGTCTTTTTATCTTCTGTACAACCTTTCTCATTCATTACCAACAAGAGGAGCAGGAATAGTTTCATGATCTTGAGTGACTACGAAGTACTGGGTACCCATACCTACTGTACAACCCCTGGAGTGATTGTATCTTATGTAAAAAGTTAATCTTCTATGCTGAAATTTCAGTTAAAGAAGGTGTTCAAAGATTATTTATTTCAGCTTGTTGTTTTACAATAGTAAAATTAATGAGGGTAAAAAAAGAAACTTTTCACTTCCACATAAAAATTTTATACTTCACACGACCATGGTTTCGATGCTGTGCATCATCATCAGGTGACATACATGAAAAATTTTTTCAACTTAAATGGAGGGGAGGAAGGTAGGGGGAGGAGTAAGGGAGAGGGGGTAAGTAGAGTGCAGGTGCAGCAACCTATTAGTGGGCTAGGGGTGGGGGGGGTGGTAAAGGAATTCGATGGTTTCTGGCTCAAACATGTGGACAAATGCCCCCCTAATTGAAGGATGAACACAATGTGTTTTTTTCTGCTGTTATTTCTGAGAGCGGTGGATGGATACATTGTGTTCTTCATTTAATGAACATAAACTTCCACAAATTTGAGCCAGAAACCATCAAATACATACCCTTCCCTACCCCGCTAATAGGTCGCTGTACCAGGACTCAACTTACCCCCTCTCCCATACTCCCCCCCCCCTTCCTCCCCTCTTGGAGTCAAGCTATCTAAGTTGAAAAGTTTTTGTTGTATGTCACCTGATGAGGATACGCAGCATCAAAACCATGGTCATGAAGTATTTAATCTTTATGTGGAAGTGCAAAGTTTCTTTTTTTACCCTTATCATGAAGGAATTCTACAAAGTTAAGCCTGAAACTGTTATGGTAAAATGAAGTTAATTCTTCCTTTGACATATCAATGAGATGGTAACCAAGACCAACACATTCCTCTGAAATGAATGAAGGAATGTGATTCCAAGAACAATGGCCACAAGGTTGTTGCTGTTTAGATTAGGTTTGTCTTAAGTTCTGTCAATAGCCACAAACAGTTTCATGAGGATTATTCATTGGAAGTTTCATGGGTACAGCATATTTTGTCAGTAACTATAAGCTTTGTGTTAGCATTTTATATTAATTTCAACATTGAATATTAGCTATAAGTTATGATAGTTATTTAATGCAAATGCATATGGGAGAAAATAGTTATAATTAAAAATATTCCCAAAACTGTGCATTTTTCCGGGACTGACTTTTCTTTAGGCTGATAAGAGTTTGATGAGTGGAGAATAAATGCCCATTTCATGTTTGTACCTATATGCTTTTAGAATACAATATTAGAGACAAGCGTGAACATATCATTCTGGGTAAATGCAGCTTGTATAGAACATATGAGCTCTTTGTTTGCTTGCCATATTTCATGTGCAATGAACTTTTACATGAATGAAAGGTGTGGTTGGTTTTTGCAAAAATATTTACATCATTGGCTTAATAAATTCGTTTCATTACTTGCAGAATCCAAGAGCTGATTTTTGGATTGTTCCCATCATTCAAGGTTTTGTGCAAATTGAGCGATGCCAAGTGGAAATTGGTTTTGAACCAACAGGCCAAACTGCTTTTGAACCAAAGTATGAGGTAAGCTATATAATAACATTATTTGATCTACTAAGCTTTTAGAATACATATCACCAGCTCTTGTCTTTAACGGCTGTGTGATTGAACCATAAATGATGTGTATAGCAGCCACAGAAGTTAGTTCTTACATGTGTTAAATTTTATATACATATAAATATCTTATATATATATATACATATTCAAACTTGAAAATCCCGCCATACGGCGCACAAATATTCATTCAAACAGAAATAGGTATAAGGAAAGGGGATAGGAAAACACATAAAAGGCGAACACAGGACATGTGGGGAAGGCGGTTTTTGAGCAGATCACGAAAGTAAAAATATTTCCTTATCCGGGATTTGAACCACGGACCTTCCACTTTTCTGGGCGGATGCTCTACCTCTTGAGCTAATAAGGAAACCCGATTTACCCTGAGATCTGCGATCTTATAAAGCGCCAAAGTGCTCCAATAGATGTTGCCCGAGAGATGGCGTTATGGAGCTGTTTCACCCACCAAAGGAGAAATAGACGGGACACAAGAAGGGGAAAGGATAGTAGAAAAGCATTCATACGGTATTATAAAGGATAGGAACGGTGCATTTTATGGCACGCATAGCCAGAAGAAGAGACGAGCCACATTGGCCAAACACATATTCAAACTTGAAAATCCCACCATACGGCGCACAAATAAAAAAGGGGATAGGAAAACAATAAATAAGGGGATAGGAAAACAGCATCCGCCCGGAAAGTGGAAGGTCCGTGGTTCAAATCCCGGATAAGGAAATATTTTTACTTTCGTGATCTGCTCAAAAACCGCCTTCCCCACATGTCCTGTGTTCGCCTTTCATGTGTTTTCCTATCCCCTTTCCTTATACCTATTTCTGTTTGAATGAATATTTGTGCGCCGTATGGCGGGATTTTCAAGTTTGAATATGTGTTTGGCCAATGTGGCTCGTCTCTTCTTCTGGCTATGCGTGCCATGAAACACACCGTTCCTATCCTTTATAATATCGTATGAATGCTTTTCTACTATCCTTTCCCCTTCTTGTGTCCCGTCTATTTCTCCTTTGGTGGGTGAAACAGCTCCATAACGCCATCTCTCGGGCAACATCTATTGGAGCACTTTGGCGCTTTATAAGATCGCAGATCTCAGGGTAAATCAGGTTTCCTTATTAGCTCAAGAGGTAGAGCATCCGCCCGGAAAAGTGGAAGGTCCGTGGTTCAAATCCCGGATAAGGAAATATTTTTACTTTTGTGATCTGCTCAAAAACCGCCTTCCCCACATGTCCTGTGTTCGCCATTTATGTGATATATATGTATATATATATATATATATATATATATATATTCAAACTTGAAAATCCCGCCATACGGCGCACAAATATTCATTCAAACAGAAATAGGTATAAGGAAAGGGGATAGGAAAACACATAATAGGCGAAGACAGGACATGTGGGGAAGGCGGTTTTTGAGCAGATCACGAAAGTAAAAATATTTCCCTATCCGGGATAGGGAAATATTTTTACTTTCGTGATCTGCTCAAAAACCACCTTCCCCACATGTCCTGTCTTCGCCTATTAAGTGTTTTCCTATCCCCTTTCCTTATACCTATTTCTGTTTGAATGAATATATATATATATATATATATATATATATATATATATATATATATATATATATATATATATATATATATATATATATATATATATATATATATATATATATATATATATATATATATATATATATATATATATATATATATATATATATATATATATATATATATATATATATATATATATAACCATAAACACAGTAATCAACCCGAAGGTCGGTTTAGTAGGTGATGGTAGAGCTCACCCATGTACCAAGCCCGACGGCGTGTGAATATTCACACATCAGGGTAGGGGGGCCAGTTCCTTTCCCTGTGCCGGTTATGGTTTCCCAGGAAGATCTGGTACCCGAAAAATCAACTAGATTGGGTGGAGCCGCAGGTGCCCAAAGTGCCTTGCCCGGGAATCGAACCCGGGACCCTCTGGTCAGCAGTCCAACGCTCTACCCGCTAGACCACCGCGACCCGATATATATATATATATATATATATATATATATATATATATATGTATATATATATATATATATATATATATATAAGTTATTATCGGGAAGTAAGAAGGCAAGATCTGTGCTAACAGTTAAAGATAAGTGGGGTAGGGTAATAGTTGAACCAGGAAAAATCCAAGAGAGATGGAAGGAATATATAGAAACACTGTATGGTAAAGAACTTAGGCCGACAAGGTTAGACATAGAAAAGGAACATGACGTAGAAGAAGATAGCTTAGGTCCAGGCATACTCGACGATGAAATAGAAAGGGCATTAAAGGAGATGAAAGCAAATAAGGCTGTGGGGGTGGACAATATTCCTGTAGAAATGTTGAAATGGTTAGGGAAAGGTGGGAAAAAGGCCATATATGGACTGATTCGTAGTATCTATGAGGAAGGAATCTGGCCGGAAGATTTTGTGAGATCGGTGTTAGTTCCTATCCCAAAAAAGGCAAAGGCTTCGTCATGTGAGGATTACAGAACAATAAGTTTGATATCCCACGCAGCTAAAGTTATTCTCAGGATCATCAACAAAAGGATAGAGAGTAAGGCAAATGATTACTTAGGGGATGATCAGTTTGGGTTCAGGAAAGGAAGAGGTACGCGTGATGCCATTGCAGTAATGAGATCACTAGTCGAGAGGAATATAGAATACAATCAGGACGTTTTTGCCTGTTTTGTAGATTTCGAAAAAGCGTTTGATAGAGTGAATTGGGAAAAATTAATGCGTGTATTGCAGAAAATAGGAATGGATTGGAGGGACAGGAGACTGATCCGCAACCTGTACATGTCTCAGACTGCTCAGGTGCGAGTGGGGAACGGAGAGTCTGGATGGGCAGTGTTAGGAAGAGGTGTAAGGCAGGGTTGCCCATTGTCACCGGTACTGTTCAACGTATATGTAGAGGAAATGATTAAAGAGGCATGGGAAGAACTGGAGGTAGGAATGAAAGTCGGAGGGGAACTCGTAAAATCGGTTAGGTTTGCTGATGTCAAGCATTAGTTGCTCAGTCAGCCAAGGGGTTGCAAGCATTGTTGAGTGAATTGGAGGTTCAGTGCGATAAATATGGGATGAGAATCAATATTAATAAAACAAAGGTTATGCGATTTTCCAGAAAGAAAAAGGCTAAGCTAAATATTAAAATAGGCGGGGAAAGAATAGAGCAGGTAGAGCAGTTTACATATCTCGGAAGTGTTTTGGACCAATACGGTCAAAGTGGTAGGAACGTAAGGAGAAGAATTGCGCTAGGCAAGGAGGCTTTCTCAAGGAGGAGGGAGTTGATGACGGGGACGTTGAGTAGGGATGTTAAGACAAGACTCGTAAAAACTCTGATATGGAGCGTAGCTATGTACGGCGCGGAAACGTGGTCGCTGAAGCAGGAGGATAGATGTAGATTGGAGGCTTTTGAAATGTGGGTGTGGAGAAGAATGGAGAAGGTGAAATGGACCGAAAGGAAAACAAATGAGGAAGTACTGGAAATGGTGGGGGAGGAGAGGGGTTTGTTGAGAGAAATCCTATGGAGGCAGGAAAAATGGATGAAAGGCGTATTGAGCGGTAGTGGAATGTTGAAGAGGGTAATAGAGGGGAGAATGTTGGGCAAGCGAGGTAAGGGTAGGAACAGGATAGGGATGTTGGACGGGATGAAGGGAGGAAAGAAGTACACCGAGATGAAGAGGGACCTGATATAGATTAGTTTGCTAGGTGGGGAGTCACAAAATGTTTATTTGATAGTTGTGTCCATCCAAAAACCTACCTTAACCGGTAGATTACCTAATAATAATAATAATAATATATATATATATATATATATATAACACATAAAAGGCGAACACAGGACATGTGGGGAAGGCGGTTTTATATATATATATTTTTGAGCAGATCACGATATATATATATGCAGGTCGCGGTGGTTTTAGTGGGTAGAGCGTTGGACTACTGACCGGAGGGTCCCGGGTTCGATTCCCAGGCAAGGCACTTTGGGCACCTGCAGCTCCACCCAAGCTAGTTAAGCTATTTTTCGGGTACCGGATCTTCCTGGGAAACCATAACCGGCACAGGGAAAGGAACTGGCCCCCCTACCCTGATGTGTGAATATTCACATGCCGTCGGGCTTGGTACACGGGTGAGCTCTACCATCACCTACTAAACCGACCTTCGGGTTGATTACTGTGTTTATGGTTTTTTATATATATATATATAATTATTGTACTGTAACGTATTGATATATTATCAAAGGTTTGGGGGTGTTGATGAACAGTGACATGCCAGGAGGGTGAATAGGTGTGGTGTCACCAGAAGCCATATATTGAAGGGTGTCATTGCATCTATCATGGATCAGTTGCCTTCTTATATAGAGAGTATTAGGGGCCATTTCCTTAAGTATTCCACTGGGTTCAATTTTTTATGGGGATGCAATAGTTGAGGGATAGAGCATTGGACTACTGATTGGAGGGCCAAAGTTTGATTCCTGAGTATACCTGTCTGGGCACCCTCAGCTTCACCCAAGATGTGTGGGTATTTTTAGGTACTAGATCTTCCTGAGAAACCATAGCTGGTACAGGGAGAGGAACTGGTCCCCCTGCCCTGATGTGTGAATTTCAAATGCCACCAGGCTTAGTACTGGGTGAACTCTGCCATCACCTATCACACTGACCTTCGGGTTGATTACTGTGTTAATGGTTTATGTTGATATTGGGCGTTGTTGTTTACTCATCTCTTTGACTGTTTCTCTTACTATCACCAGCATAGATGAAACCCAGTCAAATATTGCTGTTTTATGGTTAAATATTTTAAAGATGTGTATATTGTTATCAGAAAAGTGCTTATAAATATGTAATGTAGCATCTACATTTTAGTTATCAGTCTAGGCTACAGTCATGGACCGAGAGTGATAATGTACTTGTTATGGCTGGATTTATTTTGTACAAATACTTAGATTCTATGATGTCAGAGTTTAAGATACCTAATTTAACTGAAAAGTGCACTCAATGAAAAAAAATTCTTTTCCAGTTCAATGATGGATCAACTCTTTGCCTTTCTTTGCTATGCCAGATTCAGTGTAATTGTAGTCATGAGTTGTTGGGGATATTTGCTCATCTAATCCGGTTATTGAGAGTCCTGTAGCTCTTCACCTCCGTTCAGGTTTATAGAAAGATTCTATTAAAAATATCGATATTCCTTTTCACTCATTCAGGAAAATGAAATTGTTCTATTTTACTTGAAATTATCTTTCTATGAACATAATTTACTTCGTAAATTAGAGATCAATTTCATAAATTACTTAGGTTAGCTTTTAATTTACTGGTCACATTTAGTAAGTTAATAATTTAATAGGTAAGTGATGCATCAATGCCTGTTTCTAATTATTCAAAATATGTACAATCATCATTTGTATGACCCAGTGTTTGTGTTTGTTCTTAAATTAATTTGAAAATGATGTGGCAATTTCTTGCATAACTTGGCATAAGGTTACCTCTGCTGAATTCACCTCAATATATAGGTTTTATAATGCAGAATGCAAACTTAGACTAATCGATGTAACCTTAAATATAGAAATGAAAATTCTTCATAGTGTTATCATACAATTGTGAATTAAATATCTACAGTGTTTTGTGGCCAATAATATGCAATTTTTTTGCTCAAAAAATCACTGTGCGTTTTATGGACTGGGGATATTGAGGGTATAGCTTTGACCTATAAGTGCAAGCTGATTTTCCAGAAGAATGCTTACTGTTAGGTATTTTTTGCCGCATCAAGGCCAGAAAATGATTGTCTTGATTACAAATTTCAATAATATGACTGTTTTGATTCAGTAATTTGCTAGTTTTTAAGATATATGTTGAAAATTAATGCTAAAAAATTCTCAAATACATTGTCAATATATGCAATTTAGGGCGTTTAGTTTCATCTTCCTAAAAAAGTTTCCAAATTTAAATTTATGCACAGTAGTCCATTTAGTTTTACCTCACATGCTGTGCTACCACGAAACTTATATGCATTGGGCTAACGGGGATGTCACCCCTCTGGTAATACATACATTGCATTTCTCTTGATAAACTTAAAGTCTCCAGGCATATCAATGCAGCAATGTCAGAGTGTAAAAATCATTCGCCTTGAATGGGATTTGAATCTGGACCCCTCAATGTCTGGCCGAGTGCTTTAGCCAGTTAAGCTGCCAAGGCATCCTTTTAAACCCTGAAATTTTGAAGGTTTCAAAGGAACAAGATACTGTGATGAAACACTGTACATACAATGTCACAGGCATTTGTAGTCATGTGCGATGTGCCACAGTCCACAACCAACTTTAAACACTGAGGATGTTTTACTTTTGACAAATTCCTAGAAACTGCAGGAGATGCCTCTGTGGAGATACAAGTTGTTCCTTTAAAGCCCCAAAAATTTCGGAGTGTAACAGGATTCTTCGATAGCTTGACTGGCTAAAGCTGTCGGCTAGACATCGAGGGATCTGGGTTCGAATCCCAGTCAAGGAGAATGATTTTTACACTCTGAAATTGTTGCATTGAAATACATAGTAACGGATGATTCTGTCAAAAAGTTCCTTTAGAAGGACATGGAAAGGGAGCAGCTGAAAGGCATTGTGACTCACCTCTGACTGAGAAGATAAGGCGAGAATAGAAGGTGCAAAAGGTGGATTTAGTTAATGTAGATATGAGTAAAACAATTTACATTCATGTCCTTCTAAATGGTCCAAGCTTCCACTGAAACTGGCTCTTGAGTACGAAAGAAAGGCTATGAGGCACCAACTCATGACGTTATAGCGGCCGGAAGAATTAAACGGCCGTTGATTTGTAATTTTAATGATTGAAAAGTTCAGGAAGCATGTTAAAACGGAGACTATGGAAATGTGTTTTTTAAATGTGAAATAAGTAATGCGCTTAATGGATGTGAAGATGACACTGTGTGAGAGGATAATGACAGCCCCAGTGAAAATAACTGTGGAAATGATTTAGCAGCTGTGATGACAAATATATATGATTCCAAGATGAATAAACTTTGATATGCTTGTAGATTCTAATTTTTCAACTTAACTTTTCATTTTTCTTCATGTTAAATGTTAACATCCAAATACTTTGTTCCTTATTTGTCTGATGAAAGTATTTTCTGAAAATTCTGGCCTGAAAAATCAGGGTGCCCTGGTACATCTTATAGGCAGGAAAATATGGTATATTGGGTAACAGATATGCCTGGGCTGAGGGAGAAGAACTGCCTCCTTTACCCCAATGTATGAATTTCAGTTTCACTCATGGTTTAGCTTAGTATTAGGTGAGGTCTGGCCCTGCTCATCCAACCAGCCAATTGGGTTGATTACTGTGGTATTCGCCTGAAAATGGAGACTTCTTATATTTGGTTTTGACTAAAGTCCTCTTTTGAGGAAAGAATATTTTTATAAAAATTGAAAATATAAAATGAAAGTGATGCTGCTCACTCAATATTTTGTTGTTCAAATTCCACTCTACTTACATGTATGTTCTTAATAAAATTTATTGAAGTAATGATTTGAAGTCACGTATCAATGTAAACTATGGTGGGACAAATTATATTCGACATGGAGAGGTGTTAAGACATTCCTCAAATTGGTTGTCCATGAAAACCTGCTTTGTTCAGGTTTTTCCATATCTCTAAGTAGTGAATGAAATCATCTCGTTGAAATGCATTTGTTCACAGAAAGTGCTGAAATATGAGTATTATAGTTATTTTATAATGAAAAATGTACATATGTTGTATATTGTTGAACTACTGGACCTTTTTGTCTCTTTTTTCCAGACATTTACCATAAGCCTCATTTCTCGTCGAAGCAGATTTCGTGCTGGAACAAGGTATAAGAGGAGAGGAGTGGATGAGTCTGGAAAGTGTGCAAATTATGTGGAAACGGAACAGACAATTTCACACCACCATCACCTGGTTTCCTTTGTACAAGTCCGAGGCTCAGTTCCTATTTTTTGGAGTCAGCCAGGTTATAAGTATAGGCCACCTCCTCGTCTAGACAAAGGTATGTAGTCAGTGGCATCAACATGACTCTGAGCTGTGGGTTGATGCATGCTTATGTATATATTTATATCTAATCTTTTGATAATGCTCAACTCTGGCATTGAGAAAACTTTTCATTGGGTTTGGGATAGTTTATATTGATATCCATTATATTGTGACGAATACTGAATGTGAGTAAAGTAACATTTTTCCCAAATGTTGATGTGATTACTGCTGTGCACAAAAGAATATCCGGCATTTTATTTTTTCAAAAAACTTCCATTTTCTATAGTATTACTGAGCTCTGGAATTCTATTATGTGAAAGGCTTGATTAATTATTGGAAGTTGTGCTGTAGCATAGGTACAGTATACTCTCAATTATTAAATTAAGAACACAATGTATATATCCACTGTTCTTTATTCTCGTACAACTAGTTTCAACGCTTAGGCATCATCATCAGGTCATCAAATACTCTCAATTAACTAAGATGCCTCAAGTTCAAGACTTCAATTATTTGAATTTAGCCGCTGGAAAATGAGACACAAAAACTGATAGTGTTATGCCATATATTCATGGTTGTATTTTCAACTACTGTTATAAAGGTCTATATTGTAGGTGTCTGAGAGATTTGCCTTCACTCAGTGAACTTTGTTGGATTCAAGTTACTTCTTCACTGTGTCTCATATTCTATTGTTGTGTGTGCACTTCAACTTTATCATCCTCCTCCAATGTGTTGCCTACTTGAGCCACCACTGGAATGCTGGCAACACTTTACCTTCATTGTTGCATCCACCTGTATTGTATGTTTAATGAAAAATGGGAGGGTAGTGAATTAAACGAATTTTGATGAAGCAATTTGGTATGTAGTAGGATACCGTGTTCATAAGAGTTTTGCCTTTTCATGATGTTGCTGTATCATAATGTCATCACCTTTTGTGCATGTTTTGTCTGCTGTCATTTACTTCTTTAGCAGAAATATTATGTGCTGTTTCAATGTCTTGCATTGTAGTTCATGGTTACATTTTTGAGGGCTGCCCATAACATGAGGCAAGTTCTGTGATGGAAATGAATGGCTTTTGATTTTGCCGCTAGGTTTTAAATTATTCAGTCATGCAAATGGAAAAGAGTCAATTAAACTGAAATCAGTAGACATTATCATCATTGCCTATGTTCACCATTTTAAAGATCAAAGAAAAAATTAGGTCTTCTTTCTTCCTGAACTTCTTTATTAGAGACTCAGATTGCTATTTCCTTGTAGATGCAAAGCTTCATGGAGTAATGTTTAAGGAAAGTTCAACGAGTTTGCAGCTTCCAATTCCCATTACTCAGCAACTGACGATATGATGAATGGATTGTGCTTCTCATAAGCTTCATATTCTTCTCATTCTTCATATTCTCATAAGCTTCATATTCTGCTTTAAATCTGGGAATTTCTGTCTCCTTTTTTAGTGGGCAAGGTGATACTAAGCCCAATCGATATGTAGTATTCTGAATTTTGGAAGGAGTGGGTAAGAAACATCCCAGCCAATGTTCATTTCAAGTTACTCATCATTTGTTGAACTCCTGGAGGTATTCCATCCCAACTGTCATGATGTTCCAAAGCACAGCAGAAATTAAATCTAGTTCAGTATGGCCTATTCTCTTATTCTTCCATAGAGTGTTCATTTCTCTGTTAGATGTATATTTTTGCATATTATTTGGTATTTCAAGAGAGTTAACCCTATTTTCAGATGAAGCAGAGACTCAGGTTGCTTTTGAAAAACATTTTGAGGAGGAACTGTCCATATATGGACCAACGTGTATCATAAGTTTGATTGAGCAGGCAGGCAAAGAAAAGATAGTGGGTGATGCATATACCAATCATGTTTTCAACTATAATAGTCCTGACTTGACCTATGTGACATTTGATTTCCATGAGTATTGGTAAGCCATTTAATATTTTGGTGGTATTGTGAAATGTAGCATAAAGCCTTGTTCTAACTATTTCCATTTATTTCTCTTGAAGCCGAGGAATGCATTTTGAAAATGTTTCAGTATTAGTTGCAAATTTAGTTGATGTCATACGTGAAATGAAGTTCTGCTGGATTGACAAAGAAGGATCAATATGTTCCCAGAAAGGAGTTTTTAGGGTTAATTGCATTGATTGTCTTGACAGAACCAATGTTGTTCAGGTAAAATTCATTCTTTGTTGTAATTTGTGAATTAACTCCTGGCTCATGAAATCTGTCCAAAACTCATGTAGCATCTTTGATTATCATGTCAGACTGCCATTGCCAAGGCTGTCATGGAAATCCAATTCTCCAAGCTGGGCCTCATTTCTCCCGAAGGCATGGTTCCTGCCAATATTAGGAATACCTTCCAACTTCTTTGGGCTAACAATGGAGACACAATTAGCAAGCAGTATGCTGGGACCAATGCTTTAAAGGTATTTAACCTATAGAAATAATTAATGTATATCATTTTAAATGAGTTATAGAAAATTTCCCCAAGGTGTTTTATCCTGTCAACATGCATTTATAAGGGATATGATTGCCGTATATATTTCAATAATTTTCCCTTCTAAGTCATGAATTATCATGCAAAACTCCTTTTTTGTGATTTTCTGTGTTCAACAGTGTGACCCATTAGTACCCATTTTCCCTCAAAAGAGTTGGGTCAGTGGGGAATCCATGGCAATAGAGGTAAGTGGATCCTTTATGATGGTATACATATGCAACTTATTTGTATATAATTATTTTACACCGGAGTTGTTGCAAAATCAGATTTTTGTACTGTTTAATTCTTAATTAATCATACATCTCCACAGGGACAGTATCCATTGTCCAAAAGTGAAAGTGTACTGAAGGTAGAAGGTGGTCTTAAAAACATATTAGGTGTAGGGTAAAAGATGCACATCCCAGTCAGCCATGGTTGCAAGCAGTCATTTCTATACTTCTGTTCATCATAATTGCTTGGGATAAATAGTTGAGGTGGTTTCCTGTTACCTTCCTCAATAGTGTTGTTGAGGTTACTCTGTTATTCAATGGTCACATCCCTGAGATCAGATGCTTTTGCAGTTGTGTCACTGAGGCTGCGTAGACTGCCTTTTGCCTGATTCCTACTCTCTGGCCTTACCGCCATGGGTGACCCTACTACAAGCAGTCAGTCATCTTTGTTTCTACGAGCACAACTCTTGGGTTCATCGGAATGCTCAAGCACTTACAACACGTCAAGGCTGTATTCCATGGGGAGAGAACATAGTGTAGAATGATTTATAGATAGATGATACAAAATGAGCAGTGGCATCATAGACATTGTAATAAAATATGTAGTCCCAGTTCAGAAGTTTGTGTCTTCTTACAGCCATACCAGTCTTCATGCTTTCTGTTAGGGAAATTATGAGGGTAAAAGAAAGAGAAAAAAACTTTGCACTTCCACACACTTTTAATACAACATGACCATGGTTTCGATGCTGTGCATCATCAAAACCATGGTTGTATTGAATTAAAAGTGTGTGGAAGTGCAAAGTTTTTTCTCTTTCTTTTACCCTCACCATGAAGGAATTCCACAAAGTTAAGCCTGAAACTGTTAGCTTTAGGGAAATGACATTATAGCCAAAACTAGCTGCTGCTTGTGGCAATTCTTATAGTTTAGTTTGAATTCCTTGGATATTTTGATAACATTAAATTAATGCCACAGGAAAGGTGGAACTAGGTAGTTTTTTGAACTATTTTTGGTAGACCATGAACATATTTTATCATGAGTTGAGCCTCGCCCATGTTAGTGTAATGACTTAAGTTTCTGTCCCAATACAGTCATACATATATTCATGCTATTTAATTATCTGATTGAGTGGAATTAGAATTCAATCAAAGATTAGATTGAAGATTATTCATTTTGGACCTGCATATCTGTAGGGGTTGAAGATATAATGTTAAGGGCTCTAACCTTTCCCATATAAGGTTTATCAATATTGCCATGTGAGAAACTATGCATTTCTTGCAAGCACTATTATCTGGAGGGTGATAATTTGGAATTGACAACCTTCAAATGGAGGCATTTTCTTGAGATGGGTAAGAGGGGCCTTTTTTTGCAAATACCAGTACATTTTTTGATCTGAATTGATAATCTGTGAATTCCTGAATCATTTTGTCTTCCATAAGTCCCACCAACCTGTATTTAAAGTGTGAGATTCCAATTGTGTGACTTTTCCCAATGTGCATTCTTGTTGTGATGGTCCTGGCTTTCTTTTTCACATTGATATTTTGGCAGAACGTGGCCTTGATGAAGAACCAATGTGGGTGTGTTATCTCCCAGGCCACCATATTCCTCAAGAAACTGTGGGAGATGTCGTGACAGTAACTTTTAATGGAGTCAACCGTTAAATGTGCATTACAATACAACAATTTCAGAAGGTAAAAATCATTTGCCTTGACTGGGATTCGAATCCGAATCTCTTGATGTCTGGCCCAGTTAAGTTAAGCCTTGGTAGTGTGGCTTTAACCTTGAGGACTGTTGTGCATCGCACACAACTACGAATACCTGTGACATAGTAAGTATGGTATTTTGTCACCACATCTTGTTCCAAACCCCCAAAATCTCTGAGCACAAGAGGATGCCTCGGTAGCTTAACTGGGCCGGACATTGAGGGATCCAGGGTCGAATCCTGATCAAGGCAAATGATTTTTACACTCTGAAATTGTTGCATTGTACTGCCATATATCATAGTACTATTTTCTGTTCTGTTGTTTCTTTATTTAATAAATGTAATTTTCATTTTTCCATTAAAATTCTAGGGTGACTACACCAGAACTGGAGAAAGGAAGTTTACAGGACTTATGAAGGATGGAATGAATTCTGCAAATAGGTAATTCTATATCCATGCTAATTTTATGTTGAAAATGTTATGGTGTACTAATCCATGATTTGAAAACACTGAATTTTACAAGGTTTCTATTACTGTTATGTGTTTGGCATGTGAATTTCTCAGGATTGCAAAAATATGTTGTGACAGTCTGTAGCTTTTTCTTACAGTTTCTCTAAATCTTGTATAGGTAAGACCTAATATAATATTGAAATGAAATTTTAGACTTTGTAATTCCACACACTTAAATAAAAATGTGTGGAATAACAAAGACAATGATTTCATTTCAATATGCTATGTAAATTCCATAAAGTTATGGCAGAGACAACAAATCTCATATAATATATTTTTGATAGTGTATATGTTTTTAGTGATAGTGAATATATCTTTGATAGTGTAAAACTGAATATAATTTCATAGTTTGTTTAAATGGTCTGCATTATCTGAATTTGAAGCCATGACTACATTCTCTCAATTGCCATTCACTGAAATCAATCAGGTTAATGCATGCACCTTTTGAACACAGAAAAGATTAACAAATCACTTGTTAAAAGCATTGTTTCAGTCCTACTAGTAAAAAAATTTTGCAGAATCTAATTACTAGTTTTCCTTGACCTTTTGGAACGAAAAGCTAATGTGCTACCTTTCTCAGTGCATAATACTAGGAGAAATGGTTACAGCAAGAAATTTCCTCCACAATTGCAGATTGATGGGAGAAGTAAGATATCTTAAGTGTTACAGCTAATTTTTATGCCTTATAAAGGTAATTAAAGCATTTCAAAGAATAAGTTTTCCTCTATATTAGTATTTATTGCTTCCACTGTTATGTGTGCCAATAAGCTGCAAGTATGAAAATATTCAGTTGTATCTTAAAGTATTGTTTAGGAAGCATTTTATTTAAAGCTCTGATTTGTAGTAATTGTAATAATTTTAATCTAACAAAACTGGGCATTTATCAGTCTTCTTTACTGTGGTTGTTGTACGAGAATTTGCAAAAATACTCTCCTTGATGGCCATTAGATAGTCTTTTTACTTCTGATTTTAGTATAATTTTCAAAAATGTATCTAACCCATACATCATGAAGAATAAGTGTGAGGTACATGGAAAAACATGATTTGTGCTTGCATTCAATGACTGCAGGACATGCTGCACCATATTATTACATCATTTTTAGAGATAATTGAGAAATGAGGGTTGGCAGTATCAGTCCAAATTAAATTAAATACAAATGAGTAAAAAATATTTCAATTAAAATATTTAAAGTGTGAATTCAGGCACTGTGTGTTTGTCCCATTATGCATCCTACTCTCTCTCCCATTTCCTCTAAAATCCCTCCTCCAGGCACCTTGTATGTTGACATGAATATAAAGAGGGTATTTTGTTCTGCTTGAAACGATTCAAAAACACAAGCTAACATTTACATGTCGTATGAAATGAAGGAATGGAAGAATGGAAGGCTGAGGGCAATTCCAATAATAAATGTCTCACAATGTGAAATGATGAAATTTAAAACAACAGTTTAAAGCTCTGAAAATGAAATGCATTTTCACTGTGAAGCTTAGGGTCCCTATATCCTGTGCTATTTGTACGTATGCTGAATTGTATGCTATTTGTACATATGCTATTGAATTGGGGAACACTTCTATAGTGGTCAATTTAAAATCTAGTCTTGAAAGGCATAAATGTGTGAATTTAGATTTCAACAGCTTTACCATTACTTCCTTGGTGGGCAAATCTTTAGAGAACATAAAACATGCGAGGCAAGGTCCTCAGGAAAATGTTTCATTGGCACAACTTCAAATCTGACGATGAACTTCTCCCTTTAATCTGGACTGGAGGGTTCTTTCCTCCTTGGCATGTGACTTCATTCTGGCTTTTCCCATTATGTCTTATTACTCTCCAAGTGATGCAAAGTAACCACAGCTTGTGTGCGTGCAAGTCAGTGAGTTGAGTGTCATAGAAGAACAGTTCATAATTTTCCCTAATTCTTGGTTTAATGGTGACTGCATACAGAATGCTTGAAAATGGACATGAGTCCAGGTCTGATCATTTATTAATTGTTCTTTTCAAAGTAATTAAGGGTGCAAGCCCATCATCAATAGGTATAATTGTGTATGCAGTAATCTCTCAATTATCCATGTTCTAACGGGTGCATTATGAAGCGGGGATAATTGAAATACATGGTTAACTGAAATTCATGGGAAATTTATTCGTGATATAAATGTGTAGTGATGATGTAGTGGGTTGCAGTAGTCCAGGGGTAGAGCGGACTTCACCGTAATTTTTATGCCTTACATGTTTTCAAATACTATATCAAACTTTTATATGACAATCATTAGTAGTTGTGGCTTTGGATGATGAAAGTGCTTTTGATTATTCAGTTAAGAAGCTTTCTATGAGTAAATTTCAAATGTGATTCCTCTTAACCTTATAAATATGAATATTGGGCTGAAAAGTGATTTTTAATTGAGAATTTAATTGTATAAACATGAATCCAAAAATATTTCATTTTTCAACATTTGTTTATTCTTTATGAAGGAAAAGATGCAAGATATTAGCTGTAAAACTGTTTAAAACAGGCCCTACAAGCCAGTTCACATAAAATTGCCCTTGGATGAGCACGACAACTGCAGAGTTGTTGTGCTATGCTTGGCATCAGGGTCATTTCTTTGGGTAATATGCCATTGTGCTTTCAAATGTTTTTGGGTTATTGGCTGTTTGTAATGAACTGCATGACCATGAACATGATGAAGTCAAGAATATAGCCTAATAGGACTTCCCCGGTGCAACTATTCAATTTAACTGACTTTTGACTTTTTACATTCTCTTTCGATTCCTATTTTTATCATTATTATCATTTTTGTGATGTGAGACCATAATTATGTTCCTTGAAAATGTTGGGAATATGCCTCAACCAATTTGTTGTGGCAGTCGTTTGCATGTAATTTAAGAGGTTTTTTTTCAACATTTGGGTCAAATGGAACATAGAAATGTTGCATAAAATTATAGAGATATTGCTTTTCAAAATATCAATTTGTCACAGCTGTCCATATTTTTGTGTGTGTCCTATTTTACGTGCATCGAACCAAACTGTAATGGAAACATTCTTGAGAAATGCCCTTTTACTTGGTAAGGGTTACTCTCAAGGTCATGCCAATTTTGAGTGACTTCATCAATCTCTTTGAGGGTGCCAGAAGAAGAAATTAACATTGAGGTGTGCACAGCACTAGGTTCTTTCCAACACTAAAACTATTAAATCCTGAAATTGGGAAGTACTGGTTTCTACCCCAGGTGAAAAAAGCAAATTTATGCGAGTACTTTATATGTTGGCTAGCTGTACCGTTTAGAATTGTAGTAAGCTTATAATTACTACATTTCCTCCTGTGATCATTGTAATTAACCACCCCCTGTTTGCACTTGAATCAATGGCATAAATGATAAATAGTGCTTATTTTGCTAATGGAAATGGCTCTCAACAACTTGGTGGAAAGCAATGTTTTTATTTGCGTAGTTGCTGTGATGTGTGTCTTAGCTGAATAGATGGGGCTTCTCTCTGCTTTTTGTAGTGTGAATCAACTGCCTGTGTTACAGGTGGAGTCTGTGGTGGCCTATGCGCATATGCTCACAATTTACTTAAAGAGGTGGTGTGTTGAATCCTGCTCGTCAGTGTTCCCTTCCCCTTCTCTTTGCCACTCCCCTCCCTCCATTGCAGATTTTACCAGAACCATTTTACGGACTGTTACCGCCAGGCGGGGATAGACATTATGCTGGGTTGCCCTACGGGCACCAATGAATTGGAGAAAATGGTTGGTGATGAGTTGCAGTACACTCTGAAGACGGTGGCGGGCATTGCCCAGGCCATGGCCCCTACAGGGCCCCCGACGTACATGCCCCTCATCGCCATGGGGCCTGAGTTTGAACTAGCAGGGGCCTTGTACCACTTCTCCAGGTTTGTCCAACTGAAATTGTTCCTTCTGGGAACGTGAAAATAAGTCCCCCAGTTGCAATATGCTCATCAGTTGCAAACTGGATGATATTTATTTTATCCATGAGTACAGAGGCAAAAACTCTCATTGTTACTGGCATAGGTTCATCAAATTGCACCATAACAATGGTTATGGTCCAATTTTATATCCAATTGTACTTCAAAATATATTTTTCTGCTCAATCAGACTTAAGTCATTCATTCAAGCATGTGTAAAAACAATGTTGCATATTCAAACTAAGGTTTTTGGGATGTCCCTGTAATGCTCCATCTTGATATGTGATTGTTTCACTGGAATTGCAGTAGGCATCATCAGGACAGAAGATTCACATCTGAACACTCTAGACCTTCAGACTATATTTCCTAAGAAAATCACCCAGCAAAAAATGTGCCTGGAAAAACTTGAAAACCATGGTGTCATAGAATAGATCTCCTATTGATGAGCATGACATGGTGTTGTCTGTGTATCAGCTTGAAAGCCTCACGGCTAGTGTTGCATATTTTATGAAACAGATATTCTAAGGGTTATCTGTCAATTTGGAATTAATGTATTTTTAAAAAATTTACTAGATTTTATAGTTTAGGATTCATAACCTTACGATCTGTGGTAAATATAATTCGTCCCTTCTATTAACAAAATATTAATATTCATGTGATTGCTGAATTATTTTGCTCTTTCAAATAATTTTTTATTGCACTGAGTGCATAAAGGACCTTAGGAATTGGATCTTTTGTTCATATGGAGACTTCTGTTTCTGTACTTTGGCTTTATTATATTACTGTAATGTTAATGGCTGAGACAGTTGGACTTACTAATTCATAACTTGATGCAATTCCACAATTATTGATCCTCATCATCACATCATCATTATTATGCAAAAATGGGAATAAAGCTGAAGAAATTGGGAATATGACTTGGAGACTCATGGAAGTATAATGGAAATTTTCATTTCCATTTCAATCTGAGGTTTTGGAGAAGTAAGAGAAATAATAAATATTAAGCAAAGATATATTAATATATATCTCTAAGTTCCATGACTCATTTTGATATGGAACTATGTTAAAATTGTAATGGAACTATTTTCTGCTGAAGAAGGTTCTCTTAATGAAGGTTGCAATTGCTAAATACCTGCTAAGATAACCCTTAAAATCCCTACAATGACCAAATTTTCATTTTTGTTTTAACCTTAGTCAAGGGCTTGAAATTTTTTGTCAAACTATTAAAATCTTAGGTATAGTATGTCTCTGTATGTAGAAAGGAATTTCATACAATTTAGGGTCTCGAGTCATCTCATGAATATCCATATTAATAAATCTAAATTTTTACAGAAGCAATATGTAGTCTATAATTACCATAATTAGAATAAATAAAGCTTATTGGATGCATACAAATTATATTTTTATTTTAGTGTTTGGCTTCTCCGTGCTTGTTTTAACTAAATTAGTATGTTGCCTTCATCAACACAAAAATTATTTATAGGCAGTTTTTTCTAGGCAATATCCAATTTTGTTTAATGGCCTGCATTGCTTCAATTTTTTTATTTTTACGCCTTAAAATCCATACTTTGTCTTTTCAATCATACCGTAAATCATTTTTACAGGTATTCATATGTATGTACGTTCTGTATGTTAGTCAAGGGCTTAATGTGTCATATTGCCAATGAACTGAATTTTGGAAGATCACTCTGTGGTAATGGAAATTTTTTAAAAAAGTTTTATGAAATGATTAATTCCTATTTTGGGTTTACATTTTTGAATTGCATGATGTTTATTTGTTGCCTGTAAATTTAATTAGCCATGCATCATTGTTTGCAGTTTTTATTTTGATATCACCATAGTTAGTGTTTAATAAAATGTTTTTGTTCTTATGTTGTTGTTAAACTTGGATGTTTAAATTGAATTTGTTTTATTTTAATGTTATTTTCATCATGTTTTCTATAGTGGGGGACTTAATAAAAATATATGACCTGATGCCCAAACCACTTATTGTATCAAATTCCTTTCTAGTAATTAATTGCAAAAAATTAAAGATTTAAAGCAGATAACATTATTTTCACATTATAAGTATAATCAAACTAGAGCCGTCAAGAAATTAGCCTGTCACTGATAAAATCATTTTTCTGGATTGTCTGTATTAAAAAATATATTAATGATTTGCTGTTATTTTTTTCCAATATTACTCATGTTGTTTGGATTGCCTTTTTACAGCAGCTATTTAAAAATGCATTGTTCTAATTCAGTATTTTCTGCATGAAAAAAATCTGGGTTAAGAAGGTGGTATTGTTACTACCTGTTCTTGTGCACGTAATTGCTTAACAAATGTATTCTTGCATTTATTCTTGGTCTATCAAGTCCCACGATATGACTCTCTGGCCTTCTTTCGATATGGGGCCTGAATTGGATACTGAGACCAAACTTCAGCTTATTCGATATATTTTCTAATGTTCTTAGCTTTTTTCCATTGCAGTACAATAGCTACAATACACATTTTGGGTCACAAATTAAGTGCACCAATAACAATGTATTTAAGTTATGCTGAGTTGTACCAGACCAATTTTGACCATGTACCTATTAGTTTTTTACATGTGCTTTCAATTTATGGTTTCTTATGCTCATAAATATAAGGAATAACTTTAATTCACTAATGAATATTTTAATCATTTCATTATACAGGTATTCATATGTATCTGCATTTTTGTTATGTAAATTGCTAGGCCAATTGACACTGCCTTTGAACTCTTGCACCAGTGAATGTCTAGCTGTAGGTCATGCTTGTTCTATAGTGATTAAACCATTATATATGTGGTTTTATATATTGCGTTTACGTCCAGAGTGTGATTAGTTTTGCATTTGGCCAAATGAAAAAGTGATGCTAATGTTCTGAAAGTCTTTTTATTCAAGGTGTTGATTTATGCATGAACTAAGCCCTCAAATGTATTTTACTAAGTGATATAATGAAACTAATGGTCTCTGTAGTTAGACACTGAGGACTGTAGTTCCCTTCTGTTCCAGGATGCATTTATATTGATGGTATGAAAATGAAATTGCATAAATTCTTTTATCCTCCTTCAAAATATTTTAATTCTATTTGATTGAATTTTTGTGTACTGATATCTGCTGCTAGAGTTTGTTTGGACTATTTGTAAAATTGTATGTTGGAATGGCCCAAATGTGGTGCACTTCTTTAACCTAAGTATTTTGACACTACTTTAGTAGTGATTTTTTGAATTGTTGGAAAGAACCTGGTGAGTGTGGTAGATAATTATATTATGCATGAATCAGGATTTTCTTCATATTATGCTGATATCTGTACTAATACATAATTGAAGATTAAGTGGGGCTTATATTCTCTTCCCAGGTACTATCTAAATCGTTTCAAAGATGTATATAGGCAAGCAACTATTGACCTAATGTTGGGTGAGTGTGAACATTAATTTTATTGTTAATTTTCCAGCAAAGTGCATTAAGTTCAAGGGCATGCGTGTGAATTTAAGTTTGAGCTATCCAAATGCTTTATCCAAAAGAACCAACTTTTGTTTACCCCCTCAGTTAACAGTTAACCATTAGCATTATTACTCTAATTAGTATGATTCATTGACTTTTAGTATGGTGAACGGTATGTCCTTACGCAATTTTTCGAACCCATAGTCTGAAAATTCATAATGTACATGGATATGGAGCTTAGTTATGTTTCTGAAAGTTAGAAATAGAGGTCACAGTAATGATTTATGAGGTCATTTCTCAAAACATATAGCTTATCAATGAAAATATCTGCAATACATTTGACCCATAAATTGAAAAATATTACCATTTTTTAGTCAGAAAAATAATTTTTTATAGCCAAGTATTGATGTAATATCCAATGTTCCAGGTAACTATATGCATTCCAGTCTGAAGCATGTAAATAGCAGGAAAATACTACAATTCATTCTTGTTGCCTGCTGGTTGATACCAGCTAAAAGAATCATCACCTGCATTGCCTTTTGCCGATAATTTAAATAATTTTGCACCAAATTCTAGCTTATGTACTTGATTTATACTTTACAGACTTGCATTCCGTTATTCAATATCTTATTTAACTGACCCATGTAATGAATCTGATTTACTGCAACCGGTTACTTCTCAGTCAGAAGAGAGTTGTAGGTCATAAATTTTACTGCAAAGGCAATACTTTATTGCTTTGACAACTTAAAGTTATAATTGCTACATTTATGTAATGATTTATTGTATTGGATATTTTCCAATACCCCTTATGGGTTCTCACTTTTTAAATGAATTCTTATTTTACAATTTCTAAAGCATATCCAAGTGTTTTGTATTGTCATTTGGTTTCATTTATTGGAAGCTGAGGTCTTTTCACCAAAAGTGCATATATGTGCATGGGAAGTTGACTGCATCAGCTATTTATGAATCCATTGAAATGAAAGTGGTACGAAATAATAAATATTTAAACTGTTGATTTTTCTAAGGCCTTTAGTATAGTCAGCCATCAATGCTTTTTGCATAAAATAATTGGAATAACATTAGAGGTATTTTAAGGTATATTAAGACTGAATATAGCTTATAGAATGACTAAGAGGTATATTAAGGACTGAATCATGTATTCAGAATTGTTTCCAGTTGGTGATTTTATGAATGTATGAAATTAAGCATTCCTTAATTAATTGTCTTTTTCCATTATGGTCATCTGCCTGAGGTTCTATTTTCTTTTTGCCTAATATGCAATTGCCAGTCACTTAATTAGCTGAAATGGATAATATGAAACCAACCATAATGTAGTTAATACCGAAGTGATAGTCTCACTATAAATCGTAGTTTAATGGGAAACTTGGGGCAATTTACACAAGCCAAAAATTGGCCATTGCTCAAGTCTAATCTGTTAAACAAGTGTCTTCTTGTGTGTTCTGGAGTGTGTGCCTGAGTTTAAATGCACATAGGCAAACTAAGCATGTTTAACTACATGCATACATACCCAGTTTGTGTAGGGGTTTTTATGAGAGATGGATTTCAGATTATAGTTTAGAGAACTGACAATGCTTTCATCTTAATACTGTCCTATTGTGACAAAACTTTTGTCATGTGTGTCATGTTTATGCATGTCCTTCTGTCTTGTAATATTCTTTATCGTGGAAAATGAACTTGTGTCCTCTTCAGATTTCATTATTTCTCCACCCTCACTGCAATAATGCTCACATGTTCCATATGCTACATTTCTTTCATTTAGCAATCAGTGTAATTTCACTTACGTTCCTTTGATCTAAACATTGAAAATGATGCATGGCTTTTTGCCTTACTCCTTTGTGTACTATTGCTTCCACTCTGTTTGTGACTGTGAGTCTTGATTTACCGCCTTTTCATCTTCATGCTATGCATCGCGCTTACCCTATTATAAGACATTCTTCAGAAAGGGTGGCATTGTCTCAGTTGACTTCACCTAACAATTTTTCTAAATTCACAAATGCAAGGAGATCCTTCTCCCGAATCGGTATTCATCTTCATCTTGTCTTGTATTCCCATCTTCTTTAGGTGACTCTGATCAAGATCTTCTATGCATGTGTCATCTGGTTCTATTCTTTTACTTTAGTGTGATATTATTAAGGTAAACATCTGATGTTACCTAGTGGAATCTCTGTTTAAAGATCGTCTAGCAAATTCTACAGTGTATTTATCACTGTAGTATGATAGGTTTTTTGCATTGCATTTTTAGCATTTTGTGAACTGATATTTCTATAATTGGCAAAATAAATTGTATAGTTTTAATATGTAAATGTGATGTGGAATTTTGCTAAGTCTGTTTTTTCCATAATGATTTTACTTCATTAAAAGCACATTTCATCGCTTTCTTTTTAAAGATGTAAACACCCATTTCATGTTAGAATAAGTCTTCAAATTTTCAAAGTTGTTTCTTGGATCACTTGTTTTTGGCATCTAATTTTGTTAAATGACTCGAAATGGATTGCCTGAAAATGGATCAGCAAGAAAATAATGAAAAAGTTTGGATAAAAGTTATTGTTTTTTTTTAGCATGACAGTTTATCTAAAACTGCTAATGACAAATATTACTCTCTTAAAGTTTAATAGTTGTAATGCTAAAATAAATTTATACTTATCCTAAACAAGCAATCTGTGATTCAATTATTTTAGAAAAAACCTTGTTAACAATAATTATGCCCTAAAATATTTAACTTTTTGAATAGAAAATTAATGAAGCATATGACCATCAGGAAGGTGACACCTCTGGTTAACCTGGTGAAGTGCTTAAATTTAGTTGCAATGAAAATTTATATTATCAAATTTCCTGGTAATCAAATTGATATTTTTGAGTTTTTCTGGGCTGATGCCATTGGGAAAATGCTCAAATAGATTTTTCAAGTTCCTTTCCAATGACTAAATTATTTGAATGAAAGTTTTGCATGCCATTTTAATGCATTATTTGTTTGGGATATCCATATGATATTAAAATGATAAGTTTTTGTAGCATATGGAATGAGAAGAATTAGCATTTAATGTTTATTCATCATAGAATTTAGGAAATTTGTCATCAATGCACCCAAATGCCTTTCAGCTGCCTTGTTACTGTGTTCTGAAGCATAATTAAAAAATTCAAGTTTAAATGCCTGTATGACAATCTTCTCTATTAAGATCCATTAGGTTATTATCATTTTAACTTTTTGTGAGACAGTTTCTCTTATTGTTTTGATATTATCGAAAGTTGTATTAAAAGCAACTATTTTCTTTTGCCTTATACCTTCATGAAACTCTCATACTACTTATTGTTGAATGCCTTTAGACTCAGAGTTTTTTGGAAGAGACATAATTTATGAATGTATTAATTAGCAGAGGGGTGACATCTCTGATAGCCCAACGCATAATAAGTTTTGCAGTAGCACCACTGTTATATGAAACTGAATGTGCTGTTATTTGGGATTTTTTTAGGAAGTACTTTAAACAAAATATTAAAACTCTGTTGCTTACTACTGACTCAAAACATTGATATTATCAAAATTTGCAGTAAAAGCAACCATTTTCTATGCCTGATGTGGGAAAAAAATACTTAATAATAATTATTTTTTTGACAGATTAGCTTGCGACTTTAAGGTCCAATTTATACTGTGTATCCCCCTGACACATAAGGCACAGTCTGATTTTAGAGCACTTTTTGGAGTAAAAATGTGTCTAATGAGCTGGGAAATACAGCATGTCAAAAATGGAAAAGACAATATTCAATATAAATCCTTGTTCAAAGATTTATTTGATTGTGCTTAAATAGGAATATTAAAGAGCAGGACAAATACTTCTCAGTATTCTATTGAATATGAATAGCTTGTATCTACAAATTTAAATTTCAATGATTTCTGTGGATATATAATAACTCTGACTCCTCATTTTGATTCTGATGAAGGAAAAAAATTAAAAACAGATTTATTTTGATTGAAGAAAAGTTGACCATTAAAAGGGCAGCTTGCTCTATAATCTTTGATTAATTATTGTCTAAATTATTATCTAAAAAGTTATCACTGAGCAAACAAGGTTAATTTCTTAATCCAATTCCAAGTAAAAGGAAAATAAGAAAAATATGAGTATGTACTATGGTGAATGTAGCAGGCAAAATACAGAATCAGTACTCTGCCAAACCCAATAGGTTTAATATCAAGATTTACACCCCAGGATTTTTAAGGCTGCAAAGGCACAGTTTCAGTTCTCAGTTTAATATCTGGGTAGCAAGAGCTAAGAAAAATGACAATTTTTTTGATAGGTTAAATAGAACCAAAGGGTACATTTTCTAATTTAATCCTGAACCATACAAATTGATGGACATAATCAAGAAACATTAAAAATGTGTTAGATGAAGAAATATTCTTTCTTGTCAATGTAAAGTGTTTTACTGGGACAGATACGCCACGTGTGAATGCAATTGGTTTGATATAAAGTATTTATCTGAAAAGAAATAAAAAAAACTGCTAATGGCAAGGGTTTTTGTGCAATTAAACTTTTCTTGCCATTACAGATAATTTTCATTTCATCCAGTTTTGGCAGTATAGTTCCAATTCTTGTGAATTCATGTTATATAATTATATGCCATGAATGATACTTGTACTATCAGGGAAAATTCTAAAATATTTGCCCAGATAAATTTAGCAGTGTCCATTGGATTACATCAGGGAAATAACTTAAAACCTTGAAAAATGAATTTTTATCTGCAAAAACCTGGAATCGGAAATAATCCAATTAGTGACCAGCCTGTACTAGTAAATGAGTTGCCCCTCTACTCACTAAAAGGATTATCCTTCTGGGGTCTACCGTGAAGTGCATTAGAGAGAGAGAAGTGCTTTAGAGAGAGTGCATTAGAGGTGGGGGGGGAGCGGCAATGATAAGCAAAGTAAAAGGGAAATTGAAAACATTTTCCAGCCTAGACATTTAGTGTGGAAGATGGAGTGAAAATGTGCAACTGCTTGCGACTGAAGCATCCATACTACTGCTCCTCCTCTGAATTTCAAATGTTGCTTTTGTCGTAGGTCTAGTCATGATTCATTGAATTCAATGAAAGCAGGGGTGTGGATTGTTAGAATTAAGGAGTTGTGCCATCATGTCAAGTATATGTCAGTTTCACACAGCTTAGTGTATAGTTACTTGTCGAACAATTGTCTGCTGAATGGTATTTGAAAAATGGACATTCCTCATTTTAAAAAATATTGGCTATTACAAGGTATTACTGAAAATCAATTCTTCAATCAAAAGACTTCAATTTTCTTGAAAACAGAAAAATTTCACCTACAATGTTTGTGTGGTGGGTTCCTCAAAAGAGTGAAGTATTCAATATCTTGTGAAAATCTATCCGAAGTGTTTTCCTCATTCTCCTTGTAGACTTTGACCTAGTCCAAATGATTTGATCTTTTTTTCTTGCTGCCTAATGTGAGGAAACACCTTTGTAGACAGCATGGCAAACAGAACATAACTTCAAGCCGCAATGGCCACTGTTGTCTCAGGAGTCAAAGCCTTGAAACTTGTACCACATATATATTACACATTAAGCTATCAATAAAAAAAATTTAAACTTATGTGCAATAAATTAAGTAAATATTGACTAATCACTATTTACTGAACAGACCTTGTATAAGTGTGCATGTAACAAAGTAAAATTTAAATACGTAATTGAAAAGTGCTTCAAAGCCTTCAAGGATAATGCAAAGTGAATCTATGACAACTGCACCTGTAGGATTTTATAAAGTGGCAGTCATACAAGCAATGAATTAACATTATTATCATTGTGAAGCGATTATATGTACATAATTTGGCAAATCTACATTTGGTGGTTTAGGTAATAATCCTCAATTTGAAATAATATTAAAAAGTCAATACTAAATAAGATGCAAATCCCATTTGGCAAAATCCCTGGTGTCTGAATCGAATTTACTTGTGTGTCATAAAATTAATTACCGAGTTTATGCTGTTACAATTGGCAAAACTGATGGAACATTTTCAGTAAAATGTCTACTAAGTGTTGAATAAAGGAATTAGTTAAAACTATCTTTAAGAATTGATTATCTTAGCATTTTAAAAGCAACCGACTCATGTAGTGATGGACAAACCTGAAGTAAACAAGCAGAACCGAGGAGTCTTATTTAGTTGTTTGAAGTCTGCCCGAATTGAAATTTGTTTAAAGTCCATGCAACTCTATTCAACGAAACTTTTGGAAATGACACAACAGCAGCTTTATTGAAGTCACCCTCTAATGTGCGCAAAAATCATTCGTCATGAATGAGATTCGAACCCAGATCACTCTATTTTCAGCAGAGTTCTTTAGTTAGTTAAGCATCTGAGGTATCCTTTTAAACTGTGAATTTCTAAGGGTCCAATGGAATATGATGTTCTAATGAATTACTGTACATGCAGTGTCACAAAGTAATCTGCCATGTGCATTTGCCTCAGTTCAAATTTAAGGCCAATTTCCTTTGATAAAATCATAAATTGTGGAAATTGCTGCAACCTTGAAAGAGAAACTAGAAATGAAGTCTCTTTAGAGTAAGCTATAATTATGGATAATTCTAAATTTAAAATATTTGAAAATGGAAATTTAATTTATTTGCCTTCAAATTACTTCATTTAAGTTATTTATAAATAAATGAAAATCCTCTCAAACAAAACCTCACAATTGGTTTGGGTGATATTGGGAAACCAACAATGTGTAAAAGGAGAAGAGAGAGTGTCTAATGGAGGGGGTTCGTGTTCTGCTTGACAGTGTTACCATATTTATGTGTTTTGGTCATGCATTGTGGAATGAAGTGATTCCTTGAATCTGTATGACAGTCAGCACATATATAATTTTCTTACATATGTCTGACCTGCTACTCTAGGGTGGGACTAGGATTATTTTCTGTGCATTGCAAGTAGAATTACCAACTAATACTTGTTTAATGAGTGTAATCTAAAATTGAAAGTATAAATATCTCCCATCCCAGATTATGCAGTGGTCACGGGGTGCTGTGTGTTCTTTCTTGATGATTTTTCACGACCTGAGCAGCTTCTTTTTGCATTTTTTTCAATTTCTGAGTCAGTGTCTGATGGATTGGGTCCACAATGCTCTCTGCATTGTCAATTTGAGCTCTAAATAATGGAAATAGCATGTGACGTTCACTTTTTCATCTCCATGTTTCCAAATGTGCATTTCACAAACTGTGCTAGTTTCTTCAATCGGCACTGCATGTAATATGTGTATGTTTTCCCCAAGTTAGGTCCAATGTGATGATGGCACCAAAGTATTTTATATGCTCAGCGCTCATTTGAACACCTCACAAGTGTGTAAGCATATATTTGTTCATCTGTCTTTTAAAGAAGTGTTTTACAGTACATACTATTTTAATATTTGTTGTTAGACCCTATGAAAGTAGAAACGTATGATAAGCTGCAAAATTTTTCGGTTAACAACCTGTGGACATAAGCCTTGTTGGTATATGCTCAAACTGTAATATGCAAGCAATAACAATGTGATATTTCAGTATTAGGTGTGGTATTTTATGGCGTGGGATAATGCTGTTTCTGAATGCATGATTATTATGAAACTATCTTGGGGTTTAGTCTTCTTTTTTAATTGATTCTGTAACATTTTGCAGCTTGTGACAGTTTTCCATGACTTTTCCTTAAAAGCATATTTTTAAATCAGTAAGTACATTTTGTCATAATTGATATTGCTATTTGCCACAATTTTCTCTCTGCTAATGCAATTGTATATTTATCATTTCAAGTAGTTTGCTCGGGTTCAGTATTCTTAACTCTTTACTATTCTTCATGGTAAACAATCATAATCTCTCACCTCTACCAAAAGGTACCCATTTCATTCAGAAAAAATACTTCATTGTGGACAGATATAATGACATTAAAGATGCCAAGGATATGCTTTAAACTAACAATTGATGAATTGCATAGTTTCACGCATGATATGGTGGAATGGGAACATATTAATGATCAAATATTGGCACTTTTCCTCAAGTTAAAAATGTTATAAAACATACTATGTTATATTCAGGTGAAGACAATGTAGTACATTGAAACCTGGCCAATAATAAATTTTTGTCTATTGGAAAAGTGCTGCTGCTTGGTTAATAATAAGCAATGACCCAGCGCAGTGATGAAGTAGAAGAAAGTGCTTGGGGAGATTTGAAAAATAAGTTGAACGAACAAAAAGGAAGGAAGTTATTCACTTCTAGAAAAAAATAGATATGGCAATGACAGTATAGACGATAACCTTTTACTCTCAATGGGACTTTTTCAAACATTGAACTGAAAATATGAAATGACTATGATGCTCTACTATATAATGCTTCATTGGCAAGTGTGTTCATTTTCTTCAAAGTTTGTGAAGCTGTTTCAATTTGTCCAGTAAATTCATGTGTGTTTTAGTTATTTGATGATCCATATCTTAGTCGTAAAATTCTTTTATTTTAGTGTACGTGCTTAGCAATAAGGTACAACATTCTATATTTGATTAGAGTGTATTTTTACTGTGTCCACTTTGGGGAAATTTCTCCCTCAATTTATTCATCTCTCTCTTTTTAGAAGAATTTTAATGGTGCATGATTTATTTAATAATTGTTATAGATCCATGGTTAATGTGGATTATCTTGTAGCTGAAATGAATTGCATTAATTACTCAGTAATATTCATTACCATTTTCTGCCTCTTGACAGCCTTTGGATAACTTTTGCATGATATGGTGAAATTTAAACACTGTCCTGGAGTGTCAGTGCCAATATCAATAATGTAATGGTTATCATATTTATGTAATGTGGCTGTCTCTCAAACAGAATTGTTTGCATTTAAAATTTTTACATGTTTCTTGGTCCTTGAATTGCTGTCATGTGTTTTTTTTATAACTTAGGCCATGTTGAGATGATTCTTTAGTGAGTTACTGTTTTCTGTAGGAAATCCTGTGTCAGAGGATGTGTTTAGTCAACATGAGAGAGGTGCTGCTGCTACAGATGAGGAAGATGCAGCTGCTACAGCTGAGCATGTCAAGCTACTTATTGAAGACTGCAAAAAAATGCTTATTAGTGATTCAGATGAAGTTCTTGGTGCATGGGGTCTCATAGATGCTGACCCTGTGTATGTAAAATTTTTTAACTGTCGTTGCTTACATTATGATAATAGTCTTTGTGTTGCTGTGTAGTAAGGTGTATTCTCCAAGACATGCAAGGTTTTTGAAAGGCATGATTCTCTTGAATCTCTTCCTTCAATTTTTTATGATGGTTTAGAAAAACTTTTTTTGCTTTCTATTTTTGCTATGCTCAAAATAAAAATGAATGAATATTATATTTTTTCCAAGTAAATCCGTTAAATGTGCAGAATATTGTTTCTCATAAATGAAGGGAAATATTGCCTTCTCGATGGAACTCTAAATTTGGCATTCAATAATATTTCATTCAGGTGTAAGAGGATGCCAAGAATAATTTACTTGAAATCAACCTGTTACTGATTTTGTTTTCTAATTGAACATGAATATTGAAAGTGTGATGTGGAATCAAAGAACAATAAAATTATTGCTGTTGCCTAAATGTTGATATCACTGAAATTTGATTGCATACAATATTGAAAAATGTTTGAATCCTTCATAAATTTAGTAAGATTTAATCAAGAAGGATAGAGCCTTGAATAAGTAGATATTTGCTCTTCTTATTTGGACGTACTTATGTTGGGAGAATTGTATGTTGTCTCGTTAGCTAATTTTTGCTGACTACTCCATCTGATTCTTCACTTTTAAATGTAAGGCTCGTAGTATACATATGGAAAAGTTATTCAGGTCCTTGGAAAGTCAATGAAAGGCACCTAATAGCTTTTTCTTTTGTTTCAGTACTGGAGATCCTGAAGAAACAGAAATGGATACAATCTTGATTTTAGCCAGAGATTCATATTATGTTGCTGAGTAAGTATGATAATTAAGCAGTCGGAAATTAAGAAAAAAATATTATTCATAGATGGCAGAAAAAATTGTATCTTTCTTTAAAGTGAAATTCTGTAAGTTGGAGCAAGTTAAGACATGTTCTTTGGCTATTTTAGCTGATTGTGATGGCTGGTACTCAAATTGTGTTGACTATTGGAGTTCCCTTGCTGTATAATTTTATTGCTTTGCTGCCATATCTCTTAGATAGGAAGCAATACGATGTAGCAGTTAACCTTTAAAGGCAAGGATGCTATTGCTTATTGTAGTCTGATTAGTTTAAGAAAGTCAGGCAAAATTTGGAATTGCTGGAAAGAAATTAGTGTGCATTTTGGTAAGCACTTCCTACATTAGAGGCCAAAACTGTAGATAGGGGTCAATCATTTTAGTCCCCTCTTGATGGGATTGATTAAAATTTACAAAGGAAGAAGAAGATTTGTGATCCATGTACTGTGACCCTTTTGTGGCAGTCTCTTACACATGATTTATTTGGGACACTCAAGATCACGCTACAAACATGTCCAAAAATTGAAGGAAAAAATAGAGGTGTTATTTTCAAAAGTTATTTCCTCTGCATATTGAAATCTGAATTTGAAGCCATAGGATTTTCTTTGACACAGAATACTCATGCAGAATTTAGAACCACAGAGAAGTTCCTATTTTTTGAAAGTTAAATCGTTAACAAGGTCCTTAGTTTTAATTTGGAGGAAGCTTTGATGAAACCTGCTGAAGATATTATTTGGTCTCATCCATTCCTGCCTTGGTTAGTCTCATCTTAAGTAGAAACACCTTGGTGCTGGAGGCAATTTCTGAAGACTATAAAGTCATAAATAACATAATAAAAGTTAACATAACATAACTAACATTAACATAAAATTAACATAAAATAACAGATAAAAGTCAGAAATAAAGGTGCACAGGAGAATAGAAGAGGAATAGACCCTATTAAGCACCCCGAGTAAAAGAAGAACCAGATAGATGGGACTCTCTTTGACCCTCTTTGAATATATCAAGAATATAGTTGTAAGGAAAATGAGTGGAAGAGTCCCTTGAAGAAGGCCATGGGACAAATGCATTAGTCAAGGAAAGAGGGATGTAGTGCTGAAGAGAAAGCGACTGGGTACACAGAGGTCATTATTTGGGCGAAGTTGAGACCTAGTGGTCCGTTCTTCCATTTAACCCATCGTCATATTCCTATTATATTAGGCATAAAATTTATAATTACATGCATATATGCACATAAATACATAGAGACAGACACATTCATTATGCACAGATTTACACATCAAAAAGAAAAGGAAAAAAAAAATGTTATATACATCCATGTATGCAAATAAAACAAAGGTTATGCAATTTTCCAGAAAGAAAAAGGCTAAACTAAACATGAAAGTAGGAGGGCAAAAGCTAGAACATGTAGAAGAGTTTACGTATCTCTGAAGTGTTTTGGACCAACACGGTCAAATTAGTAGGGATGTAGGGAGAAGAATTGCACTAGGCAAAGAGGCTTTCACAAGGAGTAGGAAGTTGATGACAGGGATATTGAGTAGGGATGTTAAGACAAGACTCGTAAAAACTCTGATATGGAGCGTAGCTATGTACGGCTCGGAAACGTGGTCACTGAAGCAGGAGGATAGACGTAGATTGGAGGCTTTTGAAATGTGGGTATGGAGAAGAATGGAGAAGGTGAAACGGACCGAAAGGAAAAAAAATAAGGAAGTACTGGAGATGGTGGGTGAGGAGAGGGGTTTGTTAAGAGAAATCCAATGGAGGCAGGAAAAATGGATGAAAGGCATATTGAGCGGCAGTGTGATGTTGAAGACGGTAATAGAGGGGAGAATGTTGGGCAAACGAGGAAAGGGCAGGAACGGGATGGGGATATTGGACGGGATGAAGGGAGGAAGGAAGTACACAGAGATGAAGAGGGACCTGATGTAGAGTAGGTTTCTGGATTTTATTTTTGTAGGAGTCACAAAATATTTATTTAGTATTTGTGTCCATCCAAAAACCTACCTTAACCAGTAGATTACCCTATATATAAATTAAGGATATACCTACACATACACTCATACTCAAAGTAAATGACAGTGATTAAAGAGAACAATAAAATAAGGAAAGTCTTAACAAAGAATGAGGCTTACGGAAAAAGCTAGGGAGAGTGTGGCATTGCTCATCTAATAAAAACCCATGCAAGAAAAACCCACGAAGAGAAGGGAGGTGTGAAAACCCTATTAATTAGAGGATGGATACATATACATTCTAACAATCATTTTTACATGGTATGCATATTATTAAGTTACTGAAATTGAAATGAAGAAATTAATTGTATTGACAACACATGGGGAGTAATGAGAAATATAATATTTATTAAAAATAATGATGCTAAATTCTATTGCTTGAGATGATAAAAGAAAAAGTAGAAACAGTGATCTGTATAGCAGCTGAGTGAAATGAGGTAGGGTATACTGGTTAGGTTCTGTACCTGAGGAAAATGAGCTTGTGAAGTGCTCTCTAAGATGTTATTGTGGATGGAGAGTTTTTTATGTCATCTGGGAGAGAGTTCCACAGACAGCATGCTGCAACATGAAAATATTTGTGATAGATTTCCGTGCGATGGTGTGGGACAAATAGTTTATTATTCCCCTAGAATTCCTGTTGAGGATTGAGCTGATGGGGAGGGAATTTTTGTATAAATATTTAGGTGTGTGGTTTGAAAATATCCTGTTGAAAATTGAAAGAATATTTAAATGCCTGCGGCCTTCTAGCTTTAACCAGGACATGATAGAAAAATTATGGGATATGGAAAAATAGAGGAGAGTAGTCAATCAATCTTTGGATTGAAGGATTCAATATGGTGATTCTAATTTCACAAATATGTACTTTGAAATTGCATTTATGTATGTTATTGGTTTACATAGCCAAAATGATAAAAAATAGATTTTTTCTGTGTAAATCAAATTTTGGCTAAGGTCACATGCTGGTCTTAATTTTAATTTTTTCCTAGGTATGATGAGCATATTGATCGAGTCACAAAGTACCAAAGAGTGATGCTGGAGGATATGGAATTGATTGAATTTGGTCCTGGGCAGTCTGCTTCATTATTCAAACAGTCGAAACACTATCACTGTTTTAGACTTAATTACAGGTTAGATTTGATTTCAGTTGACTTTTAACAAACGTACTCATGTGAAGTGTTGGAATTTTGGAAGAGTATTTTTCCATTCTGTTTGAATCTATATGGTAATATGAACAAAATTGATTTTTTCAGGATAAACAAAGAATCTGGTTTCTTCCATATGTTCAGATCTACCAATTTACGTTTCTTCAACAACATGGCTGTTGTTGTCAAGACAGAAGAGGAGATGATGGGTAAAGTGTGATTTGAACTTACAGTTCTTAAAACTTATTGGTTGAAGATTTTATATATTATGGTATCCTCATGTTCCTTTGCATGACCATTGAGACTTGTATAAACTTGGAGAAAAGAATGCATTAATGTGGGCCGTGAGCCTCCATTTTGTGATATTGATGCATTTCTTAGAACCAATAACATTGTGGAACCCTCATAAATGGAACCCATTGACTTATTTATTTTTTATAATTTACTGTGGACAATCAAAGTGTGTGTCAAAGGACAAGTGTGTGTGTTGTATGATAAAACTATAAGAAAAGCAGAATCAGTTTTATTAATCATCATCTTTAAAGAACTGTTCAGTAAAAATTTTAAACCTCCAGTTCTGACCAATCATAAACATATAAATAAGATTACATTTTGTGACACGATGTGACCTGCTATTGTCATTTACAACAGTCTGTTGACAGTCATTGGCGTGCCAACTATTGGGGTGGGTTAAAATGTTCATGTTGTAATTCAGTGGTTGGCAGGTACTCCAACTTTTAGAAATTATGTGACCCTAACACAGCTTGTGTCTACCAGGCATTGTGTCTGGAGAAATAGTTCCATTTTCTTTTATTGCATAATAAAATCAAGCAGGAAAATAATAGAACAAATGCAAAAGTAAGTTAAAGGAGTTGTATTTTTTATTACTTTTTAAATGTGTGACACTGAAAAATTTCTGCAATCAGTTGCAACTTTGCCACCAATGTGTAATGCCCATGAACTAATGCATTTCTGTGTGGGGGTTAAACGGATTTAAAGCTCTCATTTAGCCTGATGACCCAGAAGTAAAAGTTAAGAAACTAATTGATACCTGTGTTAGAAAAATTGGTCTCTCGCTCATTGTGATCAAAATGCTGATGTCATCACTTCTACTTGGATGATTTATGCCTTTAGATCAGGAATCAAGATATTCTAATGATTGAGAAACAAAATTAACACATGGCTACCAAGACACTTGAAAATAGTTGACCCATGAGCAAATACTTGTAAATATTTAGATCTATGTTTTTCATTGGATGTGATGAATTAGGGTTATCAAAAATATAAATGCCTCTTGCTTATCCTGTTGATACCTGCGGGAAATAGTCTTCATCTCAAAAGCAAAAAACCTCTGTGAGCCACCAAATGAATTTCTAATGTAGTCCCATTTATGTTTCATGTTGCCGTTTGGTGCTTACGCTGGTATTCATGATGAGAAACACACACCTGGTATTCATGATGAGAACAAGGCACCTCAAAATAAAATTAAAAGAGAAAACTAAAGTTTTGATGCATACAGAGTAATTTGCAACTCTCATGTTCCTCTTGCATTGCAGTGGGTATCTTCAAGAGGGAAATGGATGTCCACCCCAATGCAAGAACACACTGCTTTTTCATTGTGGTTTTCACTGGAAAAATTCTTTAATTCATGATCTTGTGGTTCTGGATATGTTCTGATCACCATTCTCTGACTCCAGGACCCCCTCTCATTGAAGACTAGCATCTCATGCCCTCACGTCTCTTTGTGCTGGCATTGTGTTTTATTACTAGCATCTGAACCATAGTGTATCTGTTGGCATAATGTTGCATTGTTGAGAGGTGCAGAGGCAAAACTGCAGCAGTGGTTCATAAATTTTTTATTCATGTTAATATTAACGTTTACATTATTTACCTCGCCTCCTTTGTTTTAATGTAACAGAGACCATTCATAAATATTTGCATTGAGTAATTTTCTACCATTGAATGAACTAGTGAGGTCTATTGCTCGAGTGAATCGAGTGAACACTATTGGGTCATAAATTATTTACTTGCCAAATATTGCCATTAAATTTTGATTCATCATGCAATCAAAGATCAAGTGGCCACTTTCATGCTAGTTCAACTGAATATGCAGGAGTATCTTTGCAACTTCAATTTCTCTAATGAGTATCTTTCATCTATTTGCATATTTTACTAATAGAATCACTGAAGGCTATTTGTGAGGCCTTTGCTGTTGCCTTGGAGATACAGAATTTGAGTGCGCCTCTCATCCAAGGGAAGCTGGAGAAGAAAAGGAGCAAGCAGCCTTTCTCTCAGTGCCATTCTCGACCTCTAAGTTACTTTGACTTCACCAATATCCCTCATATGACTCGGAATGTCTCAGAAACTCAACTTTTGGCATTAAAGAATGTTGGTTAGTTGAGCTTATTTGTATAAAGCTTATGATTTAATTAATTTTTATCTTATGAACTTTTTCTATAAATTGTAACTTTAATCCACATGGGAGTAGCCTCTCCCTTCTTCCATATCCAATAATCGCTCTGTTAATCAGTGTGCTAATTGTAAGAACAGTAAATGGTGGTGTATAACAATTTTACTTAAGATATTATTTGGTAAATGATGTCCATTTACTGAAATTTATTTAGTATTGCAATATCAAAAGCACTGGTCCAATAATTATTTGTGTCAGCAATTTAACTTAATTGCAATTAAATTTTTTTTTTAAATGCTTTAGGTACCAAGGCCATAACCAATATGACATCACAGTTTAATAAGCTGAATAAGCTCACATTGCAAGGATTCCACATTAAATCCCAGTCTACTAGAAAAGAAGATGATGTTGTTGATGAGTGTGGTGGCATTGATGGTGAAAAGAAGGTAACTTTTAATAAATTTCTTAGCCAGTATATATTTTTTTAATGATAGAGTGGAATTTCAGTTTTATTGAAGAACTTATAATGTATACATATGCATATATACATAGAACACACTCATTGTATGTCCCATTTCCATGTAAAATGGTGGTCTGAAATATTTTCAGCCTCGCCCATAGATTGCATCATTACTCACATGGTTTTTCTCTCATGTCGGCACAACTGTTATTAGACACGTGAAATTCCAGGCCATTCCATCCAACAGTTTGCTGTGGGCAGTTGTTTGAATCAGTTGCATTGTGGACTCTTGCTGGTAGGGGGATTGTGGATACTCCCACAGTATCCCTGCTTGTCATAATAGGTGACCAAAAGGGCAGGGAGATAGCCCTGAGAACAAACCCCCTCCTAGTTGATCAGCACTGGCATGGACCAGCTGATTTTAAGAAGAGCCTGAACACATTGGCATGGTCTACCTGCGTGTTTGCCATGCCCGATCTGTGTAGGGTAGAAGAGGATCCTGGTGGTAGGGTATCTCAGTCAATCGAAGGGCATTGGAAACCTGATGAAGCCAGGTTGTGACACTCTGCTTTGGCCTTAGATTCACTTTAAATAGAAAGTCCGTGGTAAGCCACAGCAGGCCAGTCATATTCCGTGGCATACATGTTTTGGATGGAGATTGCTGGTTGAGTCGTGGTCTTGGAGGCAAGGTCAGGGGTGTGCAGGCTTGGAAGGGTCGGTGCACTAGAGATGTTCTGAAGCAGGCAACTGCACAACTGGTGCTGTATCCCTTTGATCAACCCTGTTGACCATACCAGATTGTGATACAGCATCCCATTTGAGGCTCCATGGAGGGTGAGGAGATCTAAGGGGAATAATTTAAATCTTTTATAGCTCCTACCTCTTCCGGAAACTCAAAGTTTTCTTGCTGGCCAGTGTTTTTCACCCAATCAAGAAACGATTGAGGCTCTAGAAGTAATTTGCATTACTTCCGGAAGAACACATCAGCAACAGGATAATAGCACTCCTTCCTTAGGACTCAACGACCTTAGGAATAAATAGAAAACATTATTTTTGGTAGATTTTTTTTTGACATTTCAACATCATATCCTTTTGGCTTGCTTTGAGTTTTCCCAGTGTTTCTCCAACTCTTTTAATTCTTCCAAAAAGTAGAATTACAAAAAGTCCTCAAAATGGTCACCTGTGTTGGCGATGACTTCCTTGTTTGATGGGAATGATTTTCTACTGAGCCATTTTTTCAAGCCATTTTGCAAGTAAAGAAATGTCACCAGGGGCCAAATATGGTGAATACCATAACCATAAACACAGTAATCAACCCGAAGGTCGGTTTAGTAGGTGATGGTAGAGCTCACCGGTGTACCAAGCCCGACGGCGTGTGAATATTCACACATCAGGGTAGGGGGGCCAGTTCCTTTCCCTGTGCCGGTTATGGTTTCCCAGGAAGATCTGGTACCCGAAAAATCAACTAGCTTGGGTGGAGCTGCAGGTGCCCAAAGTGGAAAGCCCGGGAATCGAACCCGGGACCCTCTGGTCAGTAGTCCAACGCTCTACCCACTAGACCACCGCAATCCGCGGTGAATACCATGTATGAGTTAATAAGTTGAACTTAAATTCCATAATTTTTGCACTTGCAACTGGACAGATGTGCACCCTTGCATTGTCATAATGAAAGAGAATTTTTTTCTTTGCCAAATGAGGATATTTTTTCTAGATTTCTTTGCTCAACCAGTGCTATAACAAACAAAATGCTCTCCATTTATCATTTGTCCTTTTTGGAAGTAATCAGTGCAGATGATTCTACATAACTACATTCCAGAAAAGTGTATCCTTTTCGGCCGATTGCATCAACTTTGCCTTCTTAGGAGCTGGATCACCTTTATTAACCCTCTGTTTTGACCATCCTTTATCTCTGTAGTGTAGTAGTGTATCCATGTTTTGTCCACAGTTATGTATCGATGAAGAAACCTGTCAGAGTTGTGGCAGAAAAGCACCAAATCTGCTTCTGAATTGACTGCACTGTGTTTATTCTCCACTGAGAGATAGCGTAGCATTCATCTTGATGAAATTTTTTTCAGTCTCTATTTTTTGTGCTAAATTAAAAAACACCTTGCCTTGTGAAATTCTGTGTCCTCAACTATTTTGTGAACTTTGATTTATGGATCACTCCAGACATAAAAAAAATGTCTTGTTTTTTGTTAATTATTTTGGAGGTATGAAGAATGCTATAAACTTCATCCAATTCAGCTTTGATCTCTTTCAGTATTAAGTCTTTTCAATAGAAGTGTTTAATCACCTCACGAAACTCATTTTTTTCCCTTTTTCTAAACGGACAAGTGTTTGATTCTTCAATCAACTGTGAAAATGGAACCTTGCAATGGACATAGCTGAAACTCTTCTGAATCTCTTTCAAGGAAATATTGACTCGCGTATATCCATTTTTATACACATTTATTAAATCTATGTAAATGTATATATCTGTTTGTATCTTCAACAAAACAATTGTAGTTACTTGTCAATTTTCAGACTGCTATATTCTCCCTGGAGCCTCATGAGAGTGGTCAGGATTCCAAACCTTCGACACCTGAAGATTTTGGGGAATCATTGCTTCCTCAGATGGGAGGGCTTCTTCAAGACTCCCCGGATGAATCAGCACCCCTCCAGGACATGATCCTGCCCAGCTGTGGGATCGTGATGGCAAAGCAGGGAGAGGGAGAGGACTCGTCCAGTGCCCAGAGGCATCTCCACTTGGTATCCTCATTCCCAGCTGCACCCCTGATTGATGAGGTGTCCCTTGGGCGTGTGGTGCAGCTCCTACCCACCCACCCTCCGCTCCTCTCCCCCAACCCTGACAACAATGCACCCACTTCCCCCTCCCCCAATATTCCCTCCTCCCCCTCACCCCTACGCTCCCTCACTCCCGAGATCATGGTCGAGGAGGTTTTGGAGACAAATGAGGGAGCCAACAATGCTAGCAGCACTGTCACCTCCACAGCACCCTCACGCCTCGACCCACCCAACACCCTGCAGCTGGGCCGCAAGTTGTCGAGATCTTCTGGGGATGTTGACAACCAGAGGTCAGTGGAGGTGTGTGGGAGTGGAGAGGGCGATGAGAAGAAGGATGGCTCGGAGGTGCCCAAGGACAAGGCAGATGTGCAGGATGGGGGCATGGGGTTTGGAATCAAGGCGTCACAGTCGGAGAGTGCCATAAGAGGTGCGGCAGTTTTTCCCAAGGGATTCACGGAGGCCCTGGCCAGTCCCTCCTCGGCAGCCGCCAAAGAACTCGTCCTGGCTCCTTTCTCCAAGCTTGCAAGGGGGATGCAGAATCTTGGGGCCAATCTGGATCCAAGGAAGCTGAGGCCGATTCGTCAGCCCTCTCCAGAAAGCTCGGAGGAGTACAAGCGATTGCAGGAGAAGTGGAAAGATTGTCGTACTAGACTAATAGCCCTTTAAGGGAGTTACATTTGCCTTCAATCTCATTACTAAGAGGAGTCCGAGTATGTAGATGCTATGCTGTCCTAATTATTGCAGTGCTGTAACATACTCATGTGAAAAGCTCAATTTAGTGGCTTAGGATTTTACAAGTTTGTAGTAGTTGTTTTGAGATTGTACATAATATACATATATAAGCATACTTATTGAATTCAAGGGTTTCTGTAGATGGAAACTGTTACCTTTTGAATTTTGATAATACTTAAATGAGGTTAGTGGGAGATCTCATTAAAGTAGCTAGGTAAAATTCATAACTAGGATTGATTACAAGAGTGGTGAAACTCACATCAGCCTATGTATATTACATGAGTCAATTAATTGAATGTTGTATGACAAATAGCCAGTTCAGTATTACTGATGCTGATATATGCTGCCAGTGTTGCACCACTAGCGATCAATAGTGTTCGGGGCCATCCCTGGAGCATCTTAGTGTCAATTAAGAGAGGGAGAGAGAAAGCGTTGAATTTGTATGCCAACACATTTAATACTCGTTTACCATCTGACGTAGTATGTGGCAATTTAGCTAGTCTGGTTTTCTATGTGAGCTAATTTGTGATTGCGTAGTATGGATAGAAACAGATGATTAATTCAGTTAATTTTTGATGTAAAGAGTGTGGTGTGATAACAATATCAGCTCAACAAACTTCTGTGTAATGCAGAACTTAAGCAGATGTTCTAAATGATAAAGATAAAAATATGCAAGTACTGTTCATTTGCACAAGAACAGTTTCTTATCGTAAACAATGTATTCAGCTTTTGATTGATACTTTTAAAACGGTCTACATTTTTATCTCATTTAAAACCGAACTTTGGAGATTGAATAAGTACACCTCAGAACTTGCAATGAGCGTAGCTATTACACATTTATTTACTATAATACTAGTAAAAATAAAAATAATTGAACATATTTTGATTGCACAAATGAAAGAGCTTTGCTCCTTTCTTTGGTGAGAACATTTTTTACTGAATAATCATTTAAATTATTCAATCCTGCTATATACAAGTGGACCAAAAGTTTATACAGATATTATTTATTTATTTTAATTACATTTGCTTTTTAGGGTGGTATTCATGAAATAGCCTAATGCATAGACGTAATGAATGATGTTGCTTTTACTCTTAGCATAATTTTCACTGTTATAGTGGTGAATTTCTAACTACAACGAATTATCTAAGAATGTGTCATTTTCTAGGAAAAAGCACTAATGTAATCTTATATTTAAATACATTGTTGTATAAAGATTGTCAAATGCAATGTGTTTATATTTTTAAATTATTTTTCTTGCCTCATGAAGCAATTGTTAGCTGGCAGTTTTGGCTGAATATTAGATAACTATAAAGTTATGCAAGCAATATAAATATGGCTGATAGTTAAAAACTACCCAAATTGGTAGTATAAAAGACTGTTAAGCATTTTAGCTAAGAAAGAAGCTTGGGCGATTGTAGTTGAGTGAAAGAGTGTGTACGCAGTGCATTATTACGTGATATAGATGGCCAGAAGGTTTTTAAGTAACTTTCAAAATGCAAAATGAGATAAACTTCCATCTTTTGGTTTGATTGGAATTTTCCAGAAGTTTGGTACGGGTATTGTAATTTTGCATTTATAACAAAGGACCACATGACAAGGTTATTTCACTATCACTTTTCTCATGAATAGTATTTTTTGTCACAGAATATAACATTTTTCTTCCTAAAAAGTTGTCAAGAATTGATACTGATCATATGCTATCATATGCACTGGCTTAAAAGATAATTTCGAGAGATGGAATTGAAATTGAAAATTTCAACACTTGAGAAAAGCTCTCAATTAATATCTGCAGGTGAGCAGTTTCCACTGAGTCAATAGATACAATGCAGTTACTTAATTTCTGTAATATCTTGTCCTTGGCTGTGTGAGTAATTGTTATTGTTCAAATTAGAACTAGTAATAAAGAGAAACCATTTTAATGGTTGTAAGTTTTTAGGCAGTGCATCATTGAAATGCTATTACCAGAGAATTGGATTATTATTCACAGTAGTGTTTGTTCATATTCAATGCAGCAACGGTATATTTAACTACATGTTATTTAAGTTTAAGTAATGTGGATACATGTAAGACAATTTGAATCCTCACTTATGATCTGATTCCCAGTTGCAGTATATTATTGTATTATTTAACATAATGTATAAAAGTTGTCCCATTTGAATTTGGCCCATTGCATTTGAGAGCTAAAGCTACATGTAGCACTTGTTATTTGTTGTGTAGAGGCATGAGGGATTAAAAAAAAATTATATGATGTTAATATATAATGCAACTGAAGATTTTTATCATGCCTCTCTTCTAGCTCAATGTTCACTTGGCTTGTGTTTCAGCAATTTTCTTATTGTGATTTCTAAATGGCAAGGATTTAGTTCTAATGTGTAGGGGCATGAATTTAAGGTAAATAGGAGGCGCATATTTCATCATTAGAAAAGCTGAATTTGGGATAAAAAATGGAAAATGGCAACGTATTCTGTTGGAAAAAAAAATAATTTCTGATGAAGGAAATATATCACTCCATTATGTGCATTATTATAAAGACCACATATGATCCACGTTAATTAATGACTGTGGTGGTTTACATCTTTACTTTACCAATGCATGTAACAAATGGTATTAGTTTAACTACATCGATGGTTTACTTGAGGTGTGTACTGATTCTCACTTCCACAGGGTGACCAGTCAGGAATATTGGGTTCAAGTCTAGAGTTACTCTATAAAAATGCGTGGAGAAAATATTGGAAAATAGGGCTAAATTTTTTGAAAAAGTTGGGTATGTGATATGTAAATGATTAATTCCCTGTAAGAATGAAATTTTGCATAGTTATGGTACCAGTTTGGTATAGGGCATCAAATAAACAAACTAAAGGAAACTAAACCAAAAACTGACATTAGGACTAAATTCATTGATAACATTGGCACTACCATCCATATGGGATTATTCACTTTAAGTGTCTGATCAGAATACAAGTATTCAGGAAGAAAATTAGGAAAAATATGGATAATTTTTTTGGAAAATCGGTTAAAATTGGATACAGAAATTTAGAAAATGGATGGCCACAGACTTTTCAAGTGTTTTGGAGCTCCAGTGTATCAGATTCCTGTTTAGTTTCTGCATCACTGACCCCAAATGTTTAAAGTGCCCATTGGCAACTTTTTCTGGAGCACTTCTGGTGATAGATGTGAGGATGTATGCTCACTATCTGTCACAATAGCTTAGAAGCACATTGATAAGAGAATCAGGATAAAGTACTTCGACATGTTTTAAATGGGAGTCGGAATGCACATTTCTAGTTGAAACTACATTTATTTAAACAACTAAAAGTCAAAATTGTGCTAAAATCTTCAGAATACTGGAGATTTCTCCAAAGTTATCATAATAACTGGTAAAATCATGTCATTTTGCATGATAGAAGAAAAGTAACAAATTTTGCAAACACACATGACATTCTGTGTAATTGCACATGTTGGGAGAAATTTGTGCCCCTACTAATGAGCAATTTTCCATCAGGAATCTCTAAAACATACCAATGTGTTGCCAGGAATGCGATCCTGACTTTAGGGATTGCTAGTCTGTGTGTGCTCATTTATTTTCATTTGGTATATTTTGTCTATTTTGGGCAGCATAAGGGACTTAAGGCTTAGGTACACAATTTTTATGAATTTAATCTTTGAATATTTATTTATTTATAGAATAATAATGATCTTTTATGTGGTAAGCACATCAGTTTGTCACTGTAGAATTGGGAGTCATGGAGTAGAATATTTGCAGATAGAGACCTAACCTCAAAAACATATCAAAACTGTATTTTCTTTTGCAAGTATTTGGTAGTGAAGAATGCTGTAATGTTTACTGAGTTTTAAAATAGGAATTGGTAACTACCTTGTAATGTATAGAAATGAAGTGTATTAATTTTAGTTTCAAGTGTGAAATATTTCTTATTATTTTTTGAATTCACCATGAATTGTCAGTATGTTGTTGTAATTTCAATTGTTGGTTAATGGTGTCCAAGCATTTTATCTAGGCAGAAGCAATGAGCTTACAGTTTTTAAATCATCAGCAATTAATATTTAGAAAATATAATTCACGATAGAATGATTTTTGGAAAATAATAAGATAATGTTTGTTATGCCAGTTATTGTGTGCTATTGTTCCATTAAAATTGATATGCTTTTAGAAGAATTAATAAACATGCCTATGCCCATTTAGTTGCTATTTTAATACATTCTTATTTCAATATCTCCTAAAAACACCAAATGTGCAAATCATGAAAGTGATTTAGAAATAAAGTTAAGTGTTGTAGAAAAGAAAATCATGCTTACTATGTTCCAATGAAACCTTGAATATATGCTTTTGGGTGTATTAGTGAAGAAATATGTAATTGAAGTTTATGTAAAATTAATGCCTAGAGGAAAATATATTTTAAAAGTGTATATTTTAATGTTTTTCAAATGAAATGTCTGATAGAATTGTAAAATAATGAAAAATAACACTAATAATTTAGTTGTACAAACAGGTTAAATAAATGTAAACTAAGAAGTCCACTGAAAACTTTTCAAGTACAACTTCTCATAGAATCAAACAATTAAGGTTTTTAAATATTAAAGGTAAGTTATGGATGGTCCATACGACTATTATCTTCTACTTATCATAGGAACTAGATAAGTTCAATCTATGTTAAATTTAGATCCATACCATTGATTTATCATAAAGTATTTTTTACCACTAGCAAGGCACACTGTTTTTCATTGCTAAATGAGATTCCCAAGGAATGAATGATTTTTTTACTTTTTGACTAATTAGATTCTGAGTCTGAGGAAATACCCACACAATGTCAAAAGTAGTGATCTGATATCCTAGGAATTGTTTGGAGCTTGTTTTATTCTCATGTGCTTCGATTTTTATTGTGAATATTTTGGAGCACTTCCCACCAAGTTCCTCACATTTGCATATGCTTTCACAGAATATTTGTCTTAATTTCCATCATTTGTTTGTTTCCTTCCAGCCATGTAACAATGATGTACATCAGTATATTGTTGAAATATCTTAAACTAAGATTAGTTGAAATCAGTGATGTTAATTTAGGCGATTTTCAAAAGAATCTCTCCTGGTGGTAAACAAGAACAATAAAATATAGCACAATTCGGGTTGGTATGCCGGCATTTTATTTCTCTGATGCTCATTTGAAATATTGAGTGACATATACCCTAGTATGCTGAAATTTCAAAGTGTAACATTCCTTAGCCTTGAGTGGGCTTTGAACCTGGATCTCTCAATGTCCAGGCAAGTGCTTCAGCGGGTTAAGGAATTAATATTAGGTAATCTACCGGTTACAGTAGGTTTTTGGATGGACACAACTATCATATAAACATTTTGTAACTCCAAACAAAACCCAATCCAGCAACCTAATCTACATCAGGTCCCTCTTCATCTCTGTGTACTTCTTTCCTCCCTTCATCCCATCCAACATCCCTATCCTGTTCCTACCCTTTCCTCGTTTTCCTAACATTCTCCCCTCTATTACCCTCTTCAACATTCCACTACTGCTCAGTATACCTTTCATCCATTTTTCCTGCCTCCTTAGGATTTTTCTCAGCAAACCCCTCTCCTCACCCACCATCTCCAATACTTCCTCATTTGTTTTCCTTTCGGTCCATTTCACCTTCTCCATTCTTCTCCACACCCACATTTCAAAAGCCTCCAATCTACGTCTATCCTCCTGCTTCAACGACCACGTTTCCGCACCGTACATAGCTACGCTCCATATCAGAGTTTTTACAGATCTTGTCTTAACCTCCTTACTCAATATCCCCGTCATCAACTCCCTCCTCCTTGAGAAAGCCTCCTTGCCTAGCGCAATTCTTCTCCTCACGTCCCTACTACTTTGACTGTATTGTATTGGTCCAACACACTTCTGAGATCCGTAAACTGTTCTTCCTGCCCTACTTTTTCCCCGCCTATTTTAATGTTTAGCTTAGCCTTTTTCTTTCTGGAAAATTGCATAACTTTTGTTTTATTAATATTGATTCTTATCCCATATCTATCGCACTGAACCTCCAATTCATTCAGCAATGCTTGCAACCCCTGGTTGACTGAGCAACTAATGCTTGGTCATCAGCGAACCTAACCGATTTACGGATTCCCCTCCGGCATTCATTCCTACCTCCAATTCTTCCAATACCTCTACAATCATTACCTCCACATATACGTTGAACAACACTGGTGATAATGGGCAACCTTGCCCAACCCCTCTTCCTAACACTGCCCATCTGGACTCTCCATTCCCCTTTCGCACCTGAGCAGTCTGAGAGATGTACAGGTTGCGGATCAGTCTCCTGTCCCTCCAATCCATTCCTATTTTCTGCAAATAGACTCATTAATTTTTCCCAATTCACTCTTATCAAACATTTTTTCAAAATCTACGAAACAGGAAAATACATCCTGATTGTATTCTATATTCCTCCTGATTAGTAATCTCATTACTGCAATGGCATCATGCATACCTCTTCCTTTCCTAAACCCAAACTGACCCCTAAGTAATCATTTGCCTTACTCTATCCTTTTGTTGATGATCCTGAGAATAACTTTAGCTGCGTGGGATATCAAACTTATTGTTCTGTAATCCTCTCATGATGTAGCCTTTACCTTTTTTGGAATAGGAACTAACACTGATCTCACAAAATCTTCCGACCAGATTCCCTCCTCATAGATACTATGAATCAGTCCATATATAGTCTCCTTCCCACATTTTCCTAAACATTTCAACAGTTCAACAGAAATGTTGTCTACCCCCACGGCCTTATTTTCTTTCATCTCCTTTAATGCCCTTTCTATTTCATCGTCGAGTATGCCTGGACCTAAGCTATCTTCTTCTACGTCATGTTCCTTTTCTATATCTAACCTTGTCGGCCTAAGTTCTTTTTACCATACAGTGTTTCTATATATTTCTTCCATCTCTCTTGGATTTTTTCTGGTTCAACTATTATCTTACCCCACTTATCTTTAACTGTTAGCACAGATCTTGCCTTCTTACTTCCTGATAATAACTTAACTTTGGTGTATGGCGCTCCAATTTCACCCTTCCTCTACTTTCCATATCCTCGTATAGCGTTTTCCACCTTTCTTCTTTTGCTTTATTTGTGGCCCTTCTCAATTTATTGTTTAACTCTTTGTACTTCATTTTGCCTAACTCTGTGTTTACATTCTTCCATCTTCCTCTCTCATCCATTTTTGCAATCATCTCATCCGTTACCCATGGTTTCCTTATCCTTTTCCCATTGACAGTTCCTTTAGTGTCTTTTGTAGCTTTCGATATCCCTTTCTTGATACATTCCCATTTTTCTTCGATAGTAATCGGCTCTTTACTGTCATCCATCATTTTCTCTACAGCCTGCTGATACTCCTTCCTCGTTAATCCAATTAACGCTTCTAAATTCCATTTCGTAACCCGCTGCCCTTGCCTTATCTTCTTGAAACGAACATTACATTTCATAACAACTAAATTGTGGTCAGAGTCCGCATCCGCTCCTGGGAAACTGTGCGAATTAATGTATCTGTGCATTTTCCTATCAAAACTAAAAATCTTTCCAGATCAACTGGAATAATTTTATTTAAAATGACTCTTACTTGAGATACTCCCGTTCCAAACTTTCTAAAATTTAGTAATCGGAGCATCCTTAACAGCATTATCAATATAGAGGAGGAGAATGGGAAAAGTGCCCTCCGTAAGTCAAAGAGAGTTCTCTTTGTCTTGAGAGGCGAAAGAAAGTCTTTTAAGAGCATTTGGAAAAGTTTGTATGCATTAACATCAAAGGGACCTTTTGAAAAACATCTAAATATAATTCAAAGAAATCTTGCCAATTCATCTATGCATGCTTGTTTGAAGGCACCATCATTGAGTTCAAGCTCAGGTTAGCATTTTGTCTTTTTGAATTTCATAAGTTTTAATTTTTACAACTCAATGCTTGGAGTGAGAAAGCGATTGATCGGTTGCCTAAGCTTGCGAATGAAAAGTAGTCCACAGGCACAGTTTGTCTAATTACACACCTGACATGATATTCATCTTTCAGTTTTACATTGGTAGCATTTATACCAATATTACAATTTCCTTCCTGAATCAACCATTATTAACATCTGTATATGAAGCTTAATTTGATATATGAATTGTTTTGATGTGACATTAAACTATGCTGTTTTAAAAGCTCATTCTTCATCTTAAGTGAAATACAGCCTATTGATTTTTTTTAAAGTCAAGCAGTGCTTTGATGCTTTACTTGTGATTTAATTTAGACAAAAGCTCAGTCAGAATGGATGAATGACCTGATTCTCAAGATGTTTGGAAAAGTAAATGGAAAATTCACTCAAACTAATTGAGCAGTGTCCCATCTCTACTTTGCATTGATAATCAGTTTGTGAATCTCAGAAAACTTCTCAATTAAGAATGCATTACATGATTTTGAAAGTGAACAAGGAACAGTTGACTCAGAAAACTAGTTATATGCAATCTGATAGAGTGAATTTATCTCCTATGCTTCCAATATCCTGCTGAATAATTGATGCCATATTTTTCAAAACCTACTGATGACTAATGTATCAAAGATATCTTGAGCAGACTTGAGCATAATACACTTATAGCTAATTTTGCAAAAGAATTGGATTATATTTCTATTTAGCCATAGAGTCCAGGCATAATATCATTTCAGTCAAGCAAAATAAATATTATTGTCTGTTAGTAAACTAAAACATAGAAAAATGGTCATGAGGAATTTAATTATAAGAAAAATAAAAGGGCTAGGTAAAAAAGTATCTGTTAAATAGCTACGGAAAGGTTACCTGCCATATTTTCCATTTTTAGTTGAAAATTGCCCCTCATTCAATCCATCTCAATGTACAAATAGCCATGTTTTCAGCAGAATCGACTGATATAAAGTATTTGCATTCTTGGAAAGCTCTCATTGAAAAATGCTTTGGACTATTTCCTGGGCTTACACACCCACCACAACACACTTGCCACCAGACAAACATGCCTGGTCTGCTGTACATCCACACGTACATACCATCTTGGAATGCAGCTCAATGGTTAAAGATATGACCCTGGATTATTCAATAACCAAAAAAGAAAAGAAATGTTTTTCATTTGTAGAGGGAACTTTCTCCATTCTCCAGCAAGAAACCAATTAATTTACATATACTGGAATGCAATTAACATTGGACATCAGAAATGAAAATTGAAATTTGGAGGCTAATGACATGGCCTGCAGGTCATGTGATTGAATGCAATTGGTGTCATGATAAAATTTTAGATACATCAATGAAGAAATAAATTCAAAAATATTCATTATGGGTTCTCTGTGGGAAGTCAAAGGGATGAGTGCAGCTTACTCCAGCCCCCATATTGGTAGCATTATTCAGGATGTTCCCTTCAATTAATTTTGGGAAATTTTGAACAGAAGTATCTCAAGGACAATTATTTAGAATAAAAGTTATGTATTTCAGTTGGTCCCCGATGACTTACCAGGTGCTCACTTATTTGACAGTTTTCCTCATTCAATCTACTCACCTAAACAAAGAGGCATCTAATGGGCACACACAGTCACTGTGTACTTTCTTTGCGTACAACACATGCTGATTCAAATGTGGATATTTTACAGGAATAGTTAAAGAACACTGTCCATGTAACAATATACTGTTTTTCTGATATTAATAAATATGGCATTAAATGATCAAATGGCAGTTGCTGAGGGTCAATAGAGTTGTTACTCTTAATTTTCTCTTCCTTGACTATTTTTGAATAAGAGGTACTCATTAAATTTTGAAATAGTGTAGCATTAGTGGGTTAAGTGGTCACATTTCATATGCAAACCATCTGAAATACCCTAATGGCACCTTACATGTATAATCTTATAAATGTTTGGCTCATTGTTCAAAGACTGAGGAAATTGTCTGTAAATTGGTTGAAGAACATCAGTGATTTGAAACACATGTGCTAAACAGGTGGTATATTTATTTGAAAGCTTTTTCAAGATGGGAATGCAGGAAAAACCAGGATGACCAAAAGGAGTAGGAAGACTATCAGTGTGGGGTGGATATAAGATCAAGAATAGTAAAAATATATTGAATCACAATAAGTGAATATATTGTAGAAGGATATAGTGTTGAACTATCAGTATGATTCCCAGTTCTGCTGAGCTCAGCTCTGGCCACCCTTGGCTTCACCCAAGCTGCATGATTTTTCAGGAACCAGGTCTTTTAGGGAAATCAGAGGCAGCAGAGGAAATTAACTGGTCCCTTTGAATACCCTGCATAGTATTAGGTGATATTTACCCTTACCTATCAAATCAATATTTAGGCTAATTACTGTATCTTGAGTATGCGTTATTGTTGTCAATTCATTTTTTATGTCTGGAGAACTTGATGTAATAACATCTCTTCTTAATTTTAGCCCAAAACTCTGCGAATGTTGTAAACTTTCAGCTCTGATTTGTGATAATTCAGATAGTGAACTTATTCAGATAGATAACTTTCATTTGTTTGTTAGGTTATCAAAAGTCAAATGGGTAATTTGACTTACTCAAAGGTAAATTTGAATTGTGCCTTGGGAATGGGCATTTTATGAAGTGAACATGGCAAACCTGATGAAAATCCATTTAATTTATTATTTAAGTCATGGGGGTAATTGGTAAGATTGGCCTCCATTGATACATTTTAAAGTAATAGTAATAAGAAACAAAACATTAGAATAGATTCTTCATTTTTAGTGAAGAAGCTTACACTTTTTGCTTCCTTGGTTGAAGCATCAGCATTAAATATGAAGCTTTGTTTAAGAACTTATGCCATTAGTATTAATATCCCAATCAGAATAGGTGCTATCATTACACTTGCAAAAGTTTCAATTATAAATTACCATTTCCCAGTATGGTAGGGATCTTTGGGTAGCAAATGTAGTTGTGAACACATGACTACTCATGGCATTATGACCTTCCAGCATTCTCATATTGGTTAAAATATTTCCTTTCCTGCCCTCATTTCTTGATTTTAAGAAATTGTCTCCTTTGTTCATTCCCTCTCCTTCACCTCAGTTCCTTTACATATAACTTATTTAGTGTAGCAATTAGGGGTTGAATCTTGCATTTTTCTTTATTTGATTCTTTGACTCCCAATCTTTCTAATCCATTTCATAATCTCCAAAATACGTATTCTCTCTTTTCCCTGCTTGCCTAAAATTCATCCATCTATCACAGCCTTCACTCACTATAATTTTGAAAAAGTCTTTCACCTTGGTTTGCCTTTAGGGTGAAGCTTAATCTACCAATAGAGTTGCTTAAGTTTTCTAAAAATGGTGGAAATTCTGGAATGTTTTTGTAAGCTGTATCTGAAAATAATACATTTCCTCCCTCGTTTGATTTAAAGCAGAAATAAAGTTATGCACAGAGTGCAGAAAAAATTGCTCGCATATGCTTTTGATTTGAGCAGTTAATTAATACAAAATCAAATCAAAATTCCTAAATTCTTTGTAGTTAAAAAAATGGATGCTGCCTTTCATTTAAAAGAAAATTAATGATATTTGATGGATGGGATCTTTTGAGTAATTCACATATATATAAGGATATCTAATGTGCGACAATGTTTATTGTACTCAAATGATGGTATGACACTTGGCAATTAGAATTAAACTTAAAAAAGTGCATAGTTATAAATTTTTGAAAAAAGAGCAATTCCCTCCCGGATGCCATCTTTATTGGGAACATCAAAATAGAATGTGTACCCTCACTTATGACATCTCCTGGGTGAAATACATATGGGGAATATGTGGACAAACTTACAAAAAATTAGAATTTATTAGAAGAGTACTAGGTAAATGTGATGAAAAGGTCAAAGAGAAAAGTTAACTGTCGCTGTTTAGGCCTAATTTAGAATATGCTGCTAGTATATGGGATTCTCACGAAGTTGGATTAATTGCTGAATTGGAGCAGGTGTAGTGTAGAGGAGCTAGATTTGTAAAACATTGTTTTGATAAATTAAGTACTATATCCAAAATATTAGAGCAGCTAGGCTGGGAATCACTGACGAAGCAATAGTTAAATTACAGATTGAAGCTCCTGCATAAATTGGAAGGGTGTCTCTTTAGCAGTGATGTTGAAAATGTATTATTACCTCCAACGTATTATGGTTGGACAGATCATGTCAATAAAATTAGAGAGATGAAATGTAGAACAAATAGATTTAAGGATAATGATAAGATAGATTATAAGATAAGATAGATTTTTTCATGAACGATAAGGGATCAAAATAACATTGTCCGACTACCGTAGGGTCATATTTGAGTCAAAATTAGCCTGGCTCACACCCTGTGCTACAAATCCTCGGGGTGACGTACAGGGTAAAGAAAATAGTACTTTTATATCTTCGATAAATTTCTTTCTTGGCCTTCTTCATTTTTTCCTATTATTTTCCCCTCCATTATATTTTCCAGGAAGTTGTTGTGTCTGAGAATATGTCCAAGAAATTTAATTTCTTTTTCCATATCTCTTTCATTAATTTCCTTTCCTCTTTAATTTCTCACAATACTTCTATGTTGCTTTTCTTGTTCGTCGACCTTGTTCTTGCTATTCTTCTCCAAATCCACACTTCCATTGCTTCCAAATGACCCTTGTCACTCTTTCTCAGTGTCCAACTTACAGTGATGTTGAAAATGTAATGTTACCCCCAACGTATTGCAGTAGGAAAGATCATGTCAATAAAATTAGGGAGATAAAGTGCAGTACAGATAGTTATCAGATGCCATTTTTTCCACGAACGATAAGGGATCAAAATAACATTGTCCAACCATGGTAGGGTCATATTTGAGTCAAAATTAGTCTGGTTTACACCCCCTGCCACACATCCTAGCAGTGACTTGCTGGGTACTAAAATAAATAAATAAAGTTAGGCATCCAATTAAAAATAGCATGCTAAAGAATTCTTTCAAAGTGAATAATGAATAAAAATAAATTTACATCAAAGTAATATTGATACAAAAGTGTTTGATACTGCAGGGTCTGATCACTGAGCAGTAATTCATGCTTTGTATCCATGCAAAAATGCTACATCATCCAATGCTTTCATATAGCAGAGGTACTTCAGTGAATCTAATGTTAACCATTTTTGCGTGTTGCTAAACCAACATAACTGGCTGGGGTCGTTTCAGTTGGCCAATGTTAATGAAAATTTCAAGTTTTTTTTTACAGTAACTTCATCTATTGGTTTTCCATACGAGTCAGTGAAAATTAGGAGTGGTAACACAAAAAGCTGGCAAACTCCTGAAATCCATATTTTGCCAAAGAAATTGAAAACAATACACTTGCATATTGAATATTTTAGAGATGTCACATCATACCAGCATTACTCCTAGCAAAAAAGGGAGTTCAAGTTAAAGCAGGCAAAAAAGGAGTATAAAGGTAGGTGGATTAGGAATGCCTCTAATTTTTCAAAAGTAGCATGGGAAATCATAAAGAGGAATAGCCATTTAAATACTGCTGAAATGCCTGTGCAGGTAATAATAGTTGAACTAGGTCCATTATGAAAGAGAATTTCGAACAGCAAATGAGAGCTAAAGAGGAAGATGCTTTTTGTATGCAACGAAATTCAAAATACCATAGCTATTTTTGAGGGAGAGGGATAACCATTAATGAAAGGAGCTCCAACATGTATTACAGGTAATTTAATATAATTTAAATAACAGATTCAGGTGTGATGTGGTGGAACTGTTCCATAATAACAGAGACGAAGACTACTAAATAAAAATTAATTCACGACTAGTTTAGATGCACTGCATCATTTTCATGTGACTTGAAAATGATGTAGTGTATCGAAACTAGTTGTGAATTAATCTTTATTTGGTGGAAAATTGTAGTAGTCTTCGTCCCTGTTATTATACTATAATTTGTTCTTTTTTTGTAATTTTGGTCATTAAATTAAGTCCTTTGTCCTGGAATTTTTCCTATCAATTAAAAACATAATCTAGTTTTTTAATGCATATTGTGCGCTTATTTCAGCGTAGTTGCAAGAAAGGGAGGAGGATGGAGCGGGAGGGAGAAGAGGAGTTTAGAGAGATGTCTGAGAATAAGCGAGGAGGGGGTTGGAAGTAACATAGTACGCAGTGTAATCTAATGAGATGAGTACTCTTTCCACAAAGGAAAACAGAATGGAGCGGCCTTTATCTATCCAGTTTTGGATAAATCAATTCGTTGATATTTTTGAAGGAGAGGATCTATGACAGTATGCTAATAGAGACTGTTTCTTTTATTTTAATTCGGAGGGAATAACACATGAGTGTTGAGTGTGACTGTTTGGTGAGTGACTTCCCTGCACGTTCTGCGTCTGTGGAGAAGAGTGAGATGGTACCTTAGGAGCATAAACTCCGAGAGAAACAAATGCATGTGCATGTATGCGAGGGCAACGAGAAAATTATCTCCTGTGCGTTATGCGACTTGCGATACAAATAAGTATCGTAGTCTTGTGGTACCCACAGGATACAGTTGGCTCGGGTACTTTTCTGGGCCAGTCTCGTGAACGCTAGTTTCTTCCATCATTGATGGAGTTCCTCCGAGTCCCTCAACCCTGAACTTTGGGTTGATGAAGGAAAGTGTCCCGCTCACGTATGAAATTGTGTCCAGTAATTTGAGGATAACCGTGAATAAAATTTCATCTAAAATCAGCCGTGTATGAAAGCTCTATGAAAGATGAGAGGCAAGAAAATGCAATGTTGCCCATTATATTTAATATTTTTATGTTGCCTTCACGTAATGATAAATGGTCTAAAAGACCACATTTATACGGGAATAAATATCGTACTAGGAATTTAAGTCCACATCCTTCACAAAATGTGTTAATTTCCAGTAACATGATGACGCAGAAAATGACGTTTTGTGGCGTGATTTCCGAGGGAAAAATGATCAAGGAGACATTTTACGCTTCCTGCTCAAAACAAGCCATAGAAGTTTTCGCTATCGACTCATACTGATTGCTGTAGACATCGCCAAAGTTACCACAATGATTAACAGGTTAACAGCCATCAAACGATACTTTGTTTCCTGGCCGGGGAGAAATGTAGTTTGTAAGTGCGCTTGCTCTTTCTGCTGAAACAGTAGGGTTGTCATAGTTTGATTGTACACTTTGAAATTGTTGCATTGTGAGTCGCCGACCGTTTTGGTAAAAGTAGCATCTTGTTTGTTATAGCAAACTTGCCAAAAAATCTTGAGTTCATTAAAGCTTTTTGCTAATATCATAAAGCGTTTTTGCAGTTAAGTATCATTTCCATTCGCAATCAAAATATTCATAGGTTACTGTCTCATTACTGAAGAGTTGGCGAAGCTGTAAGCTCTTTCTCTCCTGCGCTTCAGAGATGCGGCCAGGAGAAAGAAGGAGCTATTCATAAACGACCAACTGTTATAGACAGAGGAGCGCAAAAAGAAGGAAGGGAGGAATCTAGTGGGGGAGGAGAATCATGGACGTTTCGTTAATTAAAAAATTAATAAAGCCGTGCTCCGTGTACGGACGCACAGACAAATGAGTGCACAAGGCTGGGAGGAATGAAAGCAGAGTGCGCGTCCACAAATAAGGATGGGATTTCCAACCAGGCCCTCTCTTCCCCTAACTCGGAGTAGCGGGGAGGAAGGGGCTCCTGGATGGAAATTAAGAATGATTAAAGCTTTGCAGTACAAAATGTACGCGGATCACAACAGGTGTCCCCATCTGTGCGTAGCAGGCGAAATGAAAAACGTTTTCCTGCGAATAATTAACCTCCACAATTTATCGACATTTTAAAACCTGAAACGCTTGCTCGCTCTCCTTGCACTCACTCTCCCACGGGCAATAAAATATCCCGCAATACATCTGCTTACCACAGGGGAGGCGGGACTAATTAAAAAACAGGAAAGTTTCTGCGAAAACTCATGAGGGTATCTTTTACTCCCTTGCTCTATAAGGGTAGTCGTAGAGTTTAGAAGAAGGAGTAGAGGGAATCTGGACCTAATGCATCACACAGTAATTTTTTAGTCTTTAATCGTTGCTTACGTGGAGAATCGTAAAGGTGGTTTGAGAGAGCACATGATCAACGCCGAATTGACGCCGGTGCGAAATACGTTGGCAATAAAGAAACTGAGGGCCTAGGGGTGATTTTCGCGTTTAACATCGCATCTTGTGAGCTATCATACAAAGGACGACGTGGAATAAAACAACTTTCTAATAACAAAATATTGAGTCACCTAAGAAACCACAGCAACCACCGAATTAAACAAAGAAAACAGCGTTGATACTTGTGCTTATGGCCTGTGATTTAAAATTAAATAGCAATGGATCGAATCTAAAATTAGATAGAATCATTTTTTTCGTCAAATCTCTAATACAAACCATTCTCTTTTACATATCATTTTGTGAGTCGAATGACAATTAATTGGTAAAATTTTTAAAACTTTTGAAGCTATTAGTAGTTTCGTCTTATTTGGTAAATTCAAATTCACATTAAAAGTCAAAAATGAAAGTAAGGTAATTATGATTTTTACTCGAAATTTTATGAACTACAAATCCCTTAAGCGATGGTTGATTTTTTTTCACTTTTATTGACTGCATTTTGAGCTTTAATGTACTCGTATTATGTACGATTCTATACGGGATTCTATCTTGTACGAGTTTATGTACATATTTTACTCTTCACCAACTCATGGCTTATCTATAATAAGGAGGTTTAGATTTTCTGTAGGATCTACTCATGGTAGATAATTCAGAAAAATTAGCAATGAAACTTAGATTTAATAGAGATGGAAGAAATATATAGTACACCTGTATATGATGAATGCATTGCCCCAGCAAGCTTAAGTATAGATAGACTACGGCATAGCATAGGATAGCTAAGGTCCAAGCATTCTTGATGGCGAGATAGAAATTGTATTAAGGGAATTGAAACGAAATAAGACAATGAAGGTAGAAAAAGTTATCGCGGAGCTTCTTTAGAGTTTAGAAAAATATGAGAGGAACATTTTTAATAGCATTGATGAAGGAGAAATTTGGCAGGAAGATTTAACCAGATCAATGCTAGTTCTTAAAAAAATGAAAAGGAAGCAATATAGGAGGACTATATAACATAAGATTGATGTTGCACAGAGCTAAAGTGGATCATTAATAAGAGGATGAGGAGAAAGGAAAATAATTACTTAGGAGATGGATGGTTTCGTTTCAGGAAGATGAGAGGCACGCGTGATGCTATTGTAGTAATGAGGTATCTTATAGAGAGGATCATATATTCGAATCAGGATGTATTAGTGTGTTTTTTAGATTTCAAAAAGGCGTTCCATATAAAAGGTTGGGTAAAATTAATTAATATATAGGAAAAAATAGGAGTAGACCGGAGGGATAGAAGACATACTTATTTGCAACCTATACACGTTCTTCCTAAGACTGCTCAGGTACGAGTGACGAATGGAGAGTCCGAGAGTTCGCGGCAGTTTTAGGAAGAGGTGTAAGTCAGAGGGTCCATTATTACTTGCGCTTTTATGCGTGGAGAAAATGGTTAAAGACGCACGGAAAGAACTGGAGATATGAATGAAAGTTGGTGGGAAATTCATAAAATCAGTTAGGTTTGCTGATAACCAAGCTTTAGCTTTCAGTCAACCAAGGAGTCGGAAGCATTACTGAGTGAATTGGAAATTCGGTGCAATAGATATGGGATGAGAAAAAATATTAATAAAACTAAGGTTATGCGATTTTCCAGGAAGAAAAAGGCTAAGCTAAACATTCAAATAGGAGGGGAAAAATAGAGCAGGTTGAACAGTTTACGTATCTCGGAAGTGTTTTGGACCAACACGGTCAAAGTAGTTAGGGAATAAGGAGAAGAATGGCGTTAGGCAAAGAAGCTTTCACAAGAAGAAGAGAGTTGACGAGCGGGACTATAAGTAGTGATGATAAGAAAAGACTCGGGGAAATCTTGATTTGAACAATGACTTTCGATGACGAAAAAAACATGGCCATTGAAGCAGGATGATAGGCATAATCGTAGATTGGATGATTGTGAAATGTGGGTGTGGAGAAGAATGGAGAAGGTGAAGTGGACCGAAAGTAAAACAAATCAGGAAGTACTGGAGATGGTGGGTGAGGAGGGGGGTGTGTTGGAAGAAATCAATGAGAGACAGGGAAGATGGTGGCGGATCATTCTGATTGGCACTGGAATATTGAAGCCCGCGGTAGAGGGGAGAATGTTAGACAAGTGAGGAAGGGGTAGGAATAGAATAGATGAGTATGTTGGATGGAATGAAAGGAGGAAGGAAGTACGTAGGATTGAAGGGGGGTCTATTAGATGGATGCATATAGGTTTGCCTTTTGTGAAGTATTGTCGCTGTACCATTTAGTAGCTTTTTGCCCATGAAAAACCTACCTTAGCCGGCAGATATCCGGTAAAATATATGTATATAGTATGTAATCTAAACTTGATATACGCACCCTCACATTATGCTAAGCCTACAAGTAGCAATTTCCTTTATTCAAAACCTCTTTATTTTGGAATCATAGTTTTGAACATGTACCCTGGTTTTTAATGAAGATGACGATGAGAAATACATGTGAGTAGTATTATGAATAATTTTTTGTAATTTTCTTTCCATTTATTTAAATAAAGTGGTAGTAATGACCTCAATAGAAAATAATTATCGAACGTAAGTTTGGATACCAAATATATGAATTCTATCAATAACTTCAAATGTATTGAAACACCTTTGATTGAATGGTGCCTGAAATGTTAATGAATAATTAATTAATCACTCTAGCAGGATGGAATACGGGATTGGGTTTTTTTAGTCGCGAAATTCAATCTAACAAATGGGTTGTACATAATTTCTTAACAAACTCTCCCGTTCGTAAACTGGAGATATTTTGTGCCCGTGAAACTTGAGTTTGGCAACGCCGATGGAATCGGAAAGATTAATTCCCCCTCGGTCATTAACGTCCTGTAAAGTCGCCCCATGGGTGGAGGTGGGGAGGGATGGGGGCGAGATCTCCAACCACAGCGAAAGGAATTCAATGGAGGTTTCAGTTGGCGAGGCGCCCTTAAGCGGTGGCGGGCGGGCAGCGTGTCGTTCTCGTCGAAGAGGGATTTTAGACCCAGGTGGCGAAGGAGGCTGGAATGCAGAGAGGCGTTCAGTGCAAGGAGAAGACTGCCCCCCTCCCACCTCAAATCCCACTTCCCCCTCGATCCCATAACGCAAATGAGAACGAAAAGAACGCACAAGTTTCAAGAGAGACGGAGGGGTTGGGACGTGCTTAGGGTGAAGGTGTTTCCCTCCTCGGCCTGAAGGGGAGGGGGAGTCGAGCCCTGTGTATTGTATGCGGGGGTGGTGTGGGGGGTGGGCGGAGGGCATGAATGGGGTAGACTTGTTCTAAATAGGACCACCGTTCCCTTTCGAGGCTTGTTTATTGGCGTCGAGGATTCTTGGGGTGGGCGAGAGCGGGGGAGGGGTCCTGCGGGTGGGTGGGTGGCTGGCATTTTAGGCCGCGCGGGTGCTTGAATTAACGCCCGCGTAGAAAAACATCGGTGGCATGTGAATGGGGTTAGGACCGGGAGATGCCTCGTTAGAAGGGTGATTTTTTATGTGCATGTTGTGTTTTGTACGTGTGCGTCGTTTCAAAAGCTATGGGGAAGTAATGAGTGGGGTTAGATGAGGCGTTAGTTGAGGTTCGGGGCGGATGGGGGAGGATAGTTAGGGGGAAGTTGATGGGGAATGTGGGAGAGAGGAGTTCCGAGCGTAAATATATTGTGTAGCCGTAGTTAAAGACGTAATGGGGGGAGAGGAAATGAGCTCGGTTATATGGAAAGGGGGAGGAAGGAAATAAAGTTCGGTGGGGTGAGGATAAGGAAATATTAGCTTATTTGGTTGGGCGGGATGGGCTTATGAAGGCGATGTTGGATCGTCCAAAGGATCAGTGAGCAAACAAAAACTTAAATGAAATATCCGTCGCCTTTCCGACATCATCCGAGTACAATACGAACCGGAACTTTAATAAAATGGATGCTGGGTTTTCGAATTTGTGTCTGATCTGTTAAGACTTTATCTTTGAAGTCGCACCTTTAAGTAGTTTCGGTATTTGTATGTTACTTGGAAAAGGAAGTTTTAATGAAATTGGGAGTTTCCTGGATGTAAAGCTACGTAGTTTAAATTGAAAGCCTCCCGTTCCCATTATATTCAAGTTTATTCTGAAGGAATATAGAGTTTCGAGCGGGAGGCAAAACATTAGGCTCGTGAAGTCCTTCCCGGAAATGCTTAAAATCATTCACCGAGGCAATTAGGGCTCTTTAAAATTGGATTCCGGTGAATGTTCAACTCGCATTGCCCAGGCGTGCGTTCGTTTTTCGGACAAACATTAGTTCCAAATAGGTGAGAGTGAGGCTAACCGGCTTGTGAAGAAAACAAACTTAACCTAGTACAACCTCAAGAGCATGGAGTTGATTTTTGGAGGTTGAATAAACTGCTGTGAGATAAACTGAAGTGGTTACGAACATAACCTTGCTCTGTGGGGAATGAATCGTAGGTTCGGACAAATAATTTGCGGATATGAATGATAAACTGAATTCTGGACTTCCTTGCCAACTGCATTAACAAGGCAGTGAAACTTGTAGATTGGTCGAACAACTATCTACAAGCAACATCCGGTAACCCTCAGGGTTGAGTTGTAGGTCATGTGCTCTTTCTTCTTCACATTAACGATATCGCGTAAAATATGAAAAAGTAGCATAAAAATTTTCGCCGACGACGCTGCATGCTACAGGGAAATAGCGAACGACGCAATTATAATAAAATACAAAAAAATGACTTGAACAGCATTAAAAAATGGTGTACGAAATTGGGTCTGGAATTAAAACTGAAAATGTACGTTTATACACTTCTTAATAATAAAAAACGGTGCCGTTTTTTCGCATGATAAAACTGAAGTGTTACCGTAAATGAAAAAATTGAAACAAACATGAAACATGCATGGTAATGGAATTAGAAATTTACCCTGGTAGCAAGAGAAGTTCAAGAAACGTAACCTCTTGTGACGCTACGGCTTACTCTAGATACTCTGCTGTGTTAATCCACAAGCCTAAGATTGAGGCCAACTCCTTCAATACTGGGCAGTAAAATATGTCGTTTGTGTTTACATATTTTACGTGAAAGTTGGCTGTTTACTGACAGTTAAGATGCATTAGTATACTGAAGACAAAAACCAGAGACGTACTGACATCCCCCTTTTCCTGAAAATAGTATCTCCTCGAATTCTACTTAGGACTTAATTATGACTTTGAACAATGGAAGTACTCATTCTAAATTAGGATTGCACTTATCTAAATATGCGCGACGCGAACGGAATGCTTTTTATGCCTCTGAAATCAAAAAAATAAATCGAATTAGCCAAATACAAATGCCATTTGAGGTCCGGTCAGGTATTCCACTATTACTGTATAATATAATATAATATAAGACACTTAAAACTTGTCTGTTTGAAGGAAGTTTGACTCCAACGATCTGATCGGAAATGTAGCCAATAGGAGTGACATAAAAATCTTTTCTTAACTTGTGTGTCGAATGATCCGAAGAAGTCGATGCCATTTTACAATTCTTGGAATAACATGTCATAAAATCACCTGCCAGCAGCTCAAACAGTTCTGAAACGATAATTAAAAAAATCAATTATCATACTTGGTTCAAAATAAATAAACGAAGGACACAAAAATAATAGCATAAATTTATCTTTAATTATAAACCACATGCCATAGTTAATGCGGCTAATATTTAGTGATTTTTTATGTTAACTTAGTAATAGAATATCACGTGCTATGGATAAAATATTGTATGTTATACTCCAGTTCGCATTAATTTCCTTTACTAAGTGATTATTAAAAACTGACGAAATAACAAGTGACAAAGCAAATTTTCCAGAAATTAAAATAACTGAAAAAAATATATAATAATATGACCTTCTGAGCGAAAATTTCAAAACTTCATAGTCGATGAGGGTCACCTCGCAGTTATTCTATTGAGCTAAATTTTTGCACATATCTTTTTTTTATTGATTAAAACAAGATAGGTGGGTGGGAGCTAAACTTTTAGAAAGTTGAAGAATAAGGGTCACCCTGCTCTATTAATTTGTTCATTAATATGCCTAATATTCACTAAAAGTCCATAGGGTCAAGATCACCCCTACATATGGGGAAAGGTGAAAACGTTCGCAATGAAAATGCCTAGAAAGCACTCAGAAGTCTCTCAAATTGACAAAGCTGTCACAGCCCAGGTGCCTTCCGCTTATTCAATACCAATAACGAAGATTTCACCATCAACCAATTTTCGGCACGCCGATGACTGCCCACAGACCTTTGGAATTTAAAGTGCATATCTTTTTAATAATACAGAGAATAAGCATTGCCTTGGGCTGTCAGTTACATCTTTGCATTTGCATGGAAGCATTTTGTGTGCCGTCTACATACGGCGTACATATGCGATACCTTTAATGAGACGAAAAACCCAAATCCTTTCGAAGGGGGTGGAGGTATTTCCCAGAGATGCTTGAGGCCTCTCCGACTACTTTGCACCCTTTCGACGGCCCTTCCGTAAGCTTACCTCTGGAGAATATTCCCGATTCAACCCTCCATCTCTTAAGGTTAGCCGTACCATTTTAGACTTTCGGGTCTTTAGTCAGGAGAGCACGCAGTGTTATTTTTATTCCTGGACCGAAGTTATCTCTCTACTTAACCTCCATACCCTGCAATACTTCGATCATCGAGAGTGCTGTGAAAGTGACCTCGGCGTCTCCAGGCAAGAATATTACAGATTATTATGAAAGGTATAATATGGGTTCCATTGGGGGAAACATTCCTAACCCAGAGCGGACCAGGGGCTTGTGGAATTAATACCCTTTTCGACCCTTGGGATATTGCGAGAGACGAGGAGGGATGGGTGGATGGATGTATTATTTTTTGCCTCATAATGCCCCAAAGGGATGGCCCTCCCGCACCGAGTATCTTCACCCGCGGTCTGGCTGGGGGGAAGGTCATGGGTGGGGGTTTGGTGATGATGAATGATTAATGGTCACATTGGCGTTCATATGTGCGCAGACCGCAGACAATAGATTCCCCGAAGGGTGCTGCCACGTCCCGGCTGGCTCTCGCACTAACTTCATTACGAAAAACTCGCGGGGGGTGGGGGGAGGTGGAGGGAAAACCCTGATTAACGCGACGGGAAAGGATGATATAATCCCAATGTAGTCCATAGTAGTGCATTATGGGTGGGAAGTAAGCAGGGACGAGGAAATGGGAAGGGTGCGTCACCTGATTGATGGAGCTAAATTGGAATCGGCCGGTAAGGTGAGAGAATAACGCTTTAATCCCGTTAACACGAGATGAGGCGCAGATCTGACCGCTGCCTGCCCTCTTCCCACAACCCTCATCCATCCTTTGTGAGAAGGATGTGATTCCGGAGATTAAATGGCCCGTACACCTTCCACCACCGATAATCGTTAATGTTCTTGCAAAGAGCGTTTGTGCAGAATACCTAATTGGGACTCGAAGTTTCATGATTTATATTTAAATCATTTTTTCCTAAAGCTAACGCTTTGATCAAAAAAATCAATGTGTTTCAAATGGCACATTCCAATTATGAGAATATTAAAAGTTAGGGTGGATATCTTAATTAAATGAATTTAGGGGAACTTGTCAAAAATGTTTGCTTCTATAAAAATAAATACCAGGGTTTCGATATTATTCGTTTAAACTTTTAATTCATCTCAACGTAAGTATAAGTATTCATGGCATATTTTGATGAAAGAGGTTAATTGTAAGTTTGAAGTAATTGGTAATAAAGAAGAAATTAAAACGTTTCATTAGTATTTATAATTGAGATAAATATTTTACGACGATCTCAAACGATGTAGTCAAAAAAGCACCAGGAAAGAGTGTTTGAATGGCGATGGTAGGGTTCAGTTTTAATTTGTGTGTTCCAAGAATGGGAGCCCTTTTCTCTCACCAGGAAGCGAAGCAAATAAACCTGGCACCCGATAAATCAAGTGTCTTTGGTTTGATGGAGAGTTATTCATATGCACTTGACCCAATATATTAAATATTCGGCAGTCGGTTCCTTGCTGCGAGTGCACCCGAGTATAAGCAAAGGTGAATGAAGTGAAACGAGGGGGTATCTTAGACCTTTAATTTACTGAAAAAATTTGAGATAGAAACTTAATTTTAATTTGTTTTTCTTACGACTTCTCTGCATAGTTACCATTCAGAGTCACACAATTCTCCCCGCGTGTCTTGACCTTTCGAAGGCTGACGTCGTAAAACTCAACAGATGGCATCGAAAACTATTGTTCCACCTCTTGCATGACGTCATTTATGCTGCCAAATCTCGGACCCCACAAGGATTTTTTTAGACCTTGGGAATAAAAAAAGTAGCTTGAGGTATAATCTGGAGAATAGGGTGGATGTGGCCAAATTTCAAAGCCTTATCGCTTTGATTTCTCAACCGCGTGTCGAGATGAGTGAACAGGTGCACTGTCGGCAAAAGGACGAATGCCTTTTGGTGGTAATACCGAACCGTTTCTTTCCCAGATTCACGAAGTTCGTTCATTAGTGTGCAGTAATAGGCACGAGTGAGGATGCAACCCTTCTCCAGGCAGTCTGTTGAGATGACTCCATGACGGCCCCAAAAAACAGACAGCATGACTTTAACTGCAGACTTTTGCATCTTAGCCTTCTTGGAGGGAGGTGAGTCGCTGTGATTCCACCCCTTGTTCATCTCTCTGGCCTCGGGACCATGTTGATAAATCTAAGATGAATTCATTGTCACCAGGCGACCGAAAAATCATCTTTTTGTTGCTACAAAAGGTTCAACATATCCTTTGACGGGTCGTGGCGTGCTTAGTCATGAAAAGAAGTCAATAGTCGTGGAAGCAGGCGTTCTGAAACCTTTAACAGGTGCAATTCTTCGTGAACAATAATCCACACAATTTTCTAACTAAGATCAGTCTCATCCATGTTTATTTGAATGGTTTCTCTTTGGTCTAATACGATACGATTAAGTCGTCCACTTCCTTCGCTGTGGCAGCATCATCCGTGAGTGATGGTCTTCTAATTCTTGGATCGTCTGTGAGGGACATGTGGCCAGTTTCAAAATTCCTTTTCCACCTCACAACTCTGCCATGCAAGTATTTCGTATAACCGACTATCATTTTCATAAAGACCATCACTTCATCATGGATTTCCCGAGCAGTTTTACCCTTCAAATGAGGGAACTCAATCATATTCCCAGCCTCTTTATCTTCTCCATACTGCGAATTACTTCAATCTACGACTTCTCGATACAAACAAAATCAACATTAATAGCTGTTATTTACAACATGATGCTCACAAATATCAATTTAAAATCCTAATATCTTGTTTGCATAAATATCGATTTATATGCAATTAAATTTGATCCTAATATATTGTTCATTTCAAAGTAATAATTACTTAAAAACGAATAATTCTGGGGATCGGAATGGTGCGGTGGCTAATGTACAGACTTCTCACCGAGAAGGCCCGGGTTCGAATCCCAAAGGTGGTGGATATATTTCAGTAGTATCCTGATCCCTACTTGAGGTGCTTTGTGGAGAGCACTTTGAGTGGGACACAATTTAACGTCCGTCGGGTGGGACGTTAAATTGTGGAACCCTTGGTGCCGTTCGAAAAGAGTAGGTAAATGCCGACGCCGGGTTTCTCTCCACCCTTTCAAATCCATTCCCTATGTCGGAAATGACCTCAGCTTTCAGTGGCCTCCACTAAATACTACTACTACTACGGATAATTCCATAAATTTTAGGCAAAAGCAATTCATCCTTAGTGTAAGAACCCTAAAGATAAATCGTCCGCATTATAATTTGGCTCATACATACTTCGTTTATCTTTGCATTTTCTCGATACTGAATGAAAACTCGTCCATCCGCAGTCGAAATATTCCAAAACATTCAATTTCGAAAATGCACCGTATCTAGAAATACTATTTAAGAAGTCGCTGGTAGGTCACAAGGTCCCCACAGATTGGAAAACGGATAACGGAACACCAATATTTAAAAACGGAGACAAGGAGGAACCGAGTAATTACCGACCTATGTCCCTCACATCCATTTCGTGCAGGGTCATGGAACGTAGGATTGCTTGCTCGATCGTGAGACAACTCAATAATCAGAAGTTATTCATGAATAATCAGCATGGTTTCCGAAAACGTTGTTCCTACATGACGCAACTTACGCTTTTGGTTCATGATATTATTATTTCGGGAAAGAGCAATGTTCCAGGGGACGCGATTTTTCTACATTTTATGAAAGCCTTCGACAAAGTACCTCCTACTAAACCACTCGCAAAGCTGGAAGCATATGGCACTTATAAAAAATATCCGAGGTTGGATTAAAGACATTTTGAATGGTCGGGAACAAAATCAAGTGATAAATGGAGTTAACTCAGATGCATAAGAAGTTACTTCAGTTACCCCAGGGAAGTGTCATTGGACCTCTTTAATCCTACTTAATGTTAGCGACATTGACTCCGTAGTGACTAGTAGGCTACATTTATTTGTTTGGCAGTTAGAATTGAACTTTGTGTGCGTAGTCATAAATTTTTGGCAAAAGAGCAATTCCCACCCAAAAGCCTACTTTTTTGGGAACATCGATATGGAATGTGTAGACACAATTAAATACCTAGGAGTTAACCTCACTCACGACCTCTCCTGAGTGAAACACATACGGGGACAAACTAACAAAAAAAATTAGGATTTATTAGAAGAGTAATGGGTAAATGTGATGAAAAGGTCAAAGATAAATGTTATCTGTTGTTGGTTAAGCCTCATTTAGAATATTCTGCAAGAAAATGGGATCCTTACGAAGGTGGATTAATTGCCAAATTGGATCGCATGCAGCGTAGATGAACAGATTTATAAAACGTTGTTATGATAAACTTAGTAGATTTAAGATGTCATTTTTTCCAAAAACGATAGGGGATCATAATAACATTCTTCGACCCCTGTAGGGTAATGTTCGTGTAAAAATATTCTGGTGTGTATTCACCCCCTGCCACACACCCTGGCGGTGGCTTGCAGGGTATATATATTTTTATAATGAAAACATTCCGTTTCTTTTTCTCGCGTCGATCTCTCGATCCTCGATCTATCACATTTACTAGACTCCGCTGGTCGTTTCTTCCTTCATAGTGGCAGGAGTGAGATTTCTAGAGTCACTGAAGGATTCCATCCACTGCCTCAAGAATCAGTGTCGGTCAGTTGTGTCGAGCGACACGTAGCCTACGGACGCACCCAGGCCGTCGAGGAATGGGGACGGCAGGAGGTGCCGTGTTTCTCTTATGTGAGCGCTGTCAAAGAAAAGTGAAAACAAACCATGCGCTCATCTACTTGTTACCAGTCGCTTTTGCACCCACATCCAAATAAGAGTTGTGCACCGCTGGATGGGCAATTGGTTTATTATATGGCCTTTGGCGGTAGAAATGCTCTCCATGGGGTTAAAGTTTTGCCTGCGTGTCGGGGTCTCTGTGGATTTTTCCTCCGTTCGACGGCTGGCCCCTGAGGGGTTCCCTCACTTCAACTTCACACTAATTAATAATCCGTTTGGATATATTTTATCCCTGTTAGGGTGAGTTGCTTTTTATGAACAAAAATGCATGTTTTAACCCGTAATATAACTTGCTTATGCTTCTTTCATACGAATTCCAAATCTAAATTAGCATTAAAATACGGTAGTGCTTTGTTATTATGGAAATAAATATTACTTATGGAGCAAAGCTCAGAGTGCAGGGAGGGCAACATATTTAAAGTATCTTTATAAAGTAATTGGGATGTAAGGGGTTGGATGTGACTTATGTAGTCTCTCCAACCTTAATGCCATTCTCACCTTCCTGTAGTGTAACCTGTTCATACTGACGAGGCTCTGGTGACCAAAGGACTCCCAGTATAAGCAGTCTCTCTCCCACCGAGTGTCAACGGCCTACTTGTAGGGCGGATGAACACAAAGTGGGGGCAAGGGCACCCTCTTGCTCTTTGTGGAGAAATCCCTCTTAAGTCGCGATGAGTCGGACGGCATAGGATGCGGAAAGGAAGGAGAAACTACCACATTAAAGATCCCTCGGGATTCCCAAAATAGCGGTGGCTTCAAGTAGACGAGAAGGAACTAACATGGGATCTTCGAATATGAAATTTGGAAGTAAAATACCTCTAATTCGGATTTCCGCGAGGTATTGTACTATACGAAGACAACAAGTGAAAATAAATGAAAGGGGAGGATAAAAGGAACAAAAATCGGAACTTGGAATGTAAGAAACCTAAAACACGAAAAACTAGAAAATCTTAGAAGAGAAATGGAGAAAACAAGATGGACATTATTGGAATAAGCGAAGTGAAATGGAAAGGTTGTGAAGTAGAGTTATGTGGAGATGCCACATTTTATTACAGTGGAGAAAAGACAGGAAATAACGGAGCTGGATTTATTGTAAATGACATATGGAGGCTTGTGTTGGCAAGGCGATCTAATGATAGTGGCAGAGGGATAGGTATGAAGATAGAGTCTGCATCCAGAAACCTTCTGGTTATTGTGGTGTACATGTCAACAGGCGAGTAGAGTGATGAGGAAGTAGAGGAAGTGTAAGTGAAAATGAAGAGACATGAAGGACGAGGATGCAATATTGTAATGAGTGACTGAAACGCGAGTATAGGGCAGGGAGTGGCGAAAGGAACGTTTGGGCAGTGCGGACTTGGAGAGAGGTGATAGACTGGTAGAGTTTTGTAGAGAAAATAAGTTAATAATAGTTACAAATACTATGGTTTCAATTCCAAAGAGAAGATGGTGAATCTGGAAAGTGATACACAGAGTACACCGGGTGATATGCATAGAAACCAGATAGGGTTCAATATTTGGGTAGAAAATAGATACAGAAATGGAGTGAAGCGGGTTTGTGGTTTCCCTGGTGCAGATATTTAAGGCACCCATGTACTTCTTAGTGTAGAAAGCGAGATAAGACTGAAAGGGATTAAAAGAGCTGCGGAAGTCGATGAGTGGGATGTGGAAAAACTAAAGAAACTGGATAAGGAGGGAAATGGTGCAAAGATATGTAAGGAAGTGAAGACAATGAAAACCAGGTATGTGTACATGTATGAGCATAAAATAGATGAACCGGGTGAGGAATGAGGAATCATTGAGGAGAGCGGGAGAAGAGAGAAGTTTGCTGAAGACAATCGAAAAAAAGAAAGAAGAAATTGGCTTGGGCACATGCTACGAAGGGACTGCCTCTTGCAGAAGGTGCTAGAAGAAACGGTTGAAGGGCCAGGCGCAAGAGAGTTCGGAGGAGGGTCAAAATGACGGGCGGTGTGTAAGAGGGTGATGGGTACGTGGAAATTAAGAGGATGGCACAGGAAAGGACTGCATGGCAGAGAAGAGACCTCCAAGGACCTACTAACCACAGCAGATGACCTTCGATGATAGTGATGATGATGTACTTACAAAATATTCCAGATGTACAAACTCGAGATAGAGATTTTATTTGTCCTAATCTCAACTGTGTATTAACCGTTCTCTAAAGACAGATAACACAGACCAAGAGTGGTTTTGATGCCGGAGCTTTTAATGCTGATTTAAAGAACAATTGGGGTGCTGAATCCAATTATGACACTAGTTTTTTCCTATCAGCTATAGTTTTCAAGCAGGATCCTTTGTAAGTTGTCTGATTTGTGGCCCCTCAAAAATACCAGCTTTAAGTTTTTCAATACTTATATGGGGCATCTTTAGTCTTAAGTAGCCGAAGCATGGTCCATCCTTGTCAAGAGCCTTTACAAATTGGTTCATTAGGCCTAGTTTAATATGTAGAGGCGGTAAGATGATTTTCTCTCTTTCAACTAAAGATTCAGCAATGATGTTTTCTTTCCCAACAACCAAGTTTTCTCTCTTAGGCCACTCCTTAATCCAGTGGTTTTGTCTGTCCCTGCTAACCCAGAGGAACAAGAAACAAGGATATTTTGTTTAGCCACTTTGCTGCCCAAGAAGAAAGTTCACCATTTTTAAATCTACACAAATCACCTAGCGATGTTCCTGGTATTCTTGATCTTCTGTAAGACCAATGCTATTGTATCGTATTCTTCTTTCATTTTAGTTGAATGAGCGATTGGTATTGCGCCAAACCTGTTACCATTGTGAAGAAGTACTCATTTTAAACTACGCTTGGAGCTATCAAGAAACAAACGCCAATCACTAGCATCATATTGTAATAGTAGTCCCATTTTTTCCAAAAGACCCTTAACGTCTAAACAAAATGTAAAATTGTCTTCTTGAGTAAAGAAGGGTAGCATATCCTTTTTCCTTGTGCGATAAAAACTTATTTTTGTACCGGGTTGCAGTAAATTCTTTTCATGCAATCTTGATGCTAGTAGTTCGGATGCTTCCTTCGATAAGTTCAGTTCTCTAACAAGATCGCTTAGTTAATCTTGATTAAATAGTTGAGGAATTGTTGATACCCCCTCGTAGTCACTGCCACTATCGTCAGTAGAATGAGAAATGTTTTCAAATAACTCAAATTCTTCCTTAGATATATCTGGAAACGTCTGAAATATTGGGATCGGTATTTCTTCTGAATGGGGTACCAGGTGTCTAGCTGAAGGCAAATCTGGATATGTCCACTTGTGGCTATTTTTTCGATTAATTCCCGAAACATTTACTATGCAAAAATAACAGTCGTCAATATGGTTCACAGGTTCTCTCCACACCATTGGCACACCAAATTTTAGACTTTTCCTTTGTCCTGTTGTCCATTGCCGCAGATGTTCAGTACATGTTTTACACACAAAATGCGGTGCCCATGTTTTATCTTGGTCACCAAGCTTAACACCAAAATATCCCACGTATGCACGTTTCACAAAGTCTGTAATATTTTTCCTATTTTCTTTTACCATACATTCCCCACAAACGTAACAAAACACATCAGGATCATTTACACAGCATCTTCGACTTGAGCTCATTTTTAGATGATGTTTTACAAAAAGTTAAACTTTGAAGTAAAGTCCGTCCACCTGCTCCGAATAGCCAAGGGCAACTAATGAAACAAAAATGGCTGTCAAGAGAACAGAAAACGTGAATGCCATATAACCTTATGAACTAATTTCGCCATCTTTTACCGAAGTCGATACAAACGATTTTTGTTTTTTAATCTCATTGGCCTACAATATAGAAATATACATAAAACTTATTGACAGTTTATTGAAAATAAAAGGAACACCGCAGAGTGGTTATAAATTAGTATACTTATAGATTTATTTAACTTTGAAAATTATTTTCCGGAATATATCAAATATTAAAACAACTAATCGTAAGATGTGCCATATCTAAAAAAGTAGAGCTTTTAAATAAAAACGGATTGCATATTTGGATTCAGCTCTACAAATATAATTAAAATCAACACAAAGATTCCCGGCACCAAAAAAAAATTTTTTTTGTAGGCCTGTGTAATAGCTATATTTTCCTGATAAGAATGGTTACGGCTAACAGTAATAGTTAGGGAAATCAACAGGGAAGGATTTCTATAGTATGAAGCAAACCCAATGATTTGTAATAGTTTTATTTTCTAAAATTAAAAAAAATATCATTTGTTCTGGGCAGGGTAATTTTTAATGCAAAATTTCTGAGTAATCAACCTAATAACGAGGACGTTAATTAAGTCGCCCAGGAAATGAAACTTTGTGTTTTAGAGCTTGAAGTGTTGCGTGACTGTCGGCAACTCAAAGACTCTTAAGGATAATAGGACGAAGAAAGAAATTCTACTAGGAGACTTCTTTAGCAAAAAGTACATTACAGTGCATAGCTGAAAAAGAGGAAAAATTGAGAATGAACATTCAAAAACGGCAATAATGGAGAAAGTTCCCCGTGTAGACCTCTATCTCGCTCCGTCATAATTTTCATTTTATTTTTCACCTAATAACCACCATAGGAACTTTAAAATGGTGATTATATAGTCGGGTAGGGAATCACCCTTTCGTCAACCTCCACCCAATGTAAGTTGGAAAAAACTTCAACTGTCATCGCACGATTTATAGGGAAGCCAATGGTTCCAGAAACGTTACGAAATTTTTTGAAAGAAACCATATTCAAAATTTAAAATATTTATGAAATGACTAAACAAATGAGACTATAAAATATTAAAGTTTTAGAATGATGAAACGAATATTTTTGTTGATAGTAAGACTAAGAGACAGGCCAACGGGTGACTCGAGAAAAATACCCCCTTTGACTTTGTCGTCCCGATGTAGCAATTTTAAAAGAGAGGTAAGCATTATATTGGCAGTAAAAATATGAAAATAAGAGCACTGTAATAGGTACGATGAACCATTTTGAAATATGTTTTGCTTTCTCTCGATACAAAGTCACTTTATTGTACATACATTTCCCGTCGCCAATAAATCTGACACTGTCCGTAACCACTTTCGTGACGTATCCCTTATGTTATACAGATTTAGTTTCGTTTCAGCATTAAAAACCAATCAAAATGAGGTCATTAAAAGGAGCGTTTTTAAATTTATTTCAAACTGAGGCAATGCCACTGGAAAAAATTACATTTGCATATAATTTGTTTCCTTATTGAAACTTATGGGACAATGATTTCAGCAAAAAAAAACGCGCTTGATTCAATGAATTTCGGAAATATTTCGTTTTCCTCCGACCCAGTTGCTTTCCTAATACATACATATATCAATCTTCCTCATATAATTTTTTTGACTCGCCCCTCATGTTGAAATTGGAATGCTTGTAATTGTTGATTAATGTGACGGAAAGTGAGGGGACCAGTGCGTCGAGGTCAATTAATGACTATTCATAGGGTCTTCGCTTAATCATTTGCCAGGAGTTTCCCCGGGAGAGTGTGCGGGAGAGAGAAAGGGACGGGGAAGGCTGGAAGGAATATTCAACTCTCGTATAATGAGTGCACATATCGTTTATCTTCTGCCTCAATTATTTTCTTTCCCCATCCCGACTCGAAGGACCCAAGGCAAAAATATCCCATCCCCCTCTCCCAACGTAGGCCATCTTCGCACCCCCAACCCCTGACCTTATCCTCTCTTTTGGATAGCAAGTAAAAACCAAAATAAATTTAAGTAAAATGAAAGGCGAATCCCTAGGTCCTTCTTGCGTGGAAGGGTGTGCGTTCCTTGCTCATTTTTGTTCCCCCTTCTCTCGTGTCCCTTCTTCCCTCTCTCTTTTTCGAGGAAACATTCCCTTCCCCTCCCACGCCACACCATGCCCCTCTGAGTTTTTACTTGCCTAATTGCCATCCATATTTAATGCGAACTCATTTTGATACTTTTTCCGAGAGCCCTTAACATTCATTCATTGAACCCTCCCCTATTTTTTTCACGAGGCATCTTCACTATCGTGCTCACATTTCTCCCCCCCCCACTCCCCCTTCCCCCGTGCCGTTTCCTGGGAAGAAAGGGGGCGAGGGGACGATGAGGTGGGAGGCGGTGATTGGTTGTTTTAGCCGCGGGAGTGAATACGAGGCGGCGATGGTCTGCTAATTCACATGCATGTCCCCTCATCTCCTTTCTCTTCTTCTTCGGCTGTGGGCGGGAGGGGGCGGCGGGATGGGGGGAAAGGGAGGGCGAGTTCCTGCAGCCATCCTCTCTCCGCTTCGCTCGGAAATGGAATCCGTATCCGCCGTCTCCCGCGGCTACTGCTGCTTGCATGCGCCCTGCGCATGGATTACTGTGACCTCGCGGTTAACCTCCCCAGTGGAGTGAGATTGTGAAGCGGAGATTGTTTAATCTCGGGTGCACTCGTCGTATGTCCGGCACCGCGTCTTACTTGCGGTGATTATGGCGGCGGCAATGGTGCAAAGGGCGCTTGGACTGAATTTATTAATGTTCGCGAACTTTTGCACGGAATTTTGGCATTAAGCCATTCGGTGTGATATTTTAGATAAGTTGACGGCCGCACGTCTCTGTGACTACGATACGTTTATTCCAAACTTAAGGGAAAAAATTTTATTCCCCGCTTTGATAAGTGACGGGGATATTTTTCTACTAAGATTATACAAAGGAAAAAAAAGTGATTGTCAACCATTTTATTTGTGAAAATTATTTATACCTTCATTTTTAACGAAAGTATTCAATGATTTGCAGTGATATTACAATGATTTGCTCGTTGAATGCCGTGGCCGCTGAATTTAAGACTTAAAAGCTTAGGAGTAAAGAATAACTAGAGTATGAGATAAATACTGATAGTCATAAAGTCTACATCGTATAATCAAATTTTTAAATTTAAATGTATGACAGCGTTATTTATATAAAAGACGGTATTTTACGACACATATTGCAGAACTTCAGCAGCCAAATTAAATTAGGTTGGAAACTAGGGAAATATAATTTAACATACGGACCAGTAATTTAGGTTTATGAACTCTAGGGGGTATTACTTAAAAGTATCTTATCGTCAAGTACCTAATTTGGCAAATTAAGCAAAGGAACGACACCCTCATCCGCAGAGCAGCGTGATCCCAAGTAAGCGTGATCGTCCCCCTCCTTTGTGTCATTTGAATATTTAATGTTAATAATAAAATAACCAGCATCATGAGATTTCGAGCTAAACATTCTGTTATATACCAAGATAGAAGTATCAAAGCGGACGGTAAAGAATTCGTTCAAATTTCGAAAGTAAACAAAATTCTTATTTTCTGTTGTACTTACTAATTCTTTTTCTGACTAGAATTAAGAAACCCATTGATTAAGCTATGTAACCAGGTGGAAACATTTTGTTGGATATATAGTGTGCAATAAAATTTTTTAAGTAAAAAATTTGGCAAACATTTTAATATAAAAAATAGGTTTCAGTGGCATGATGAAGGTTATTTTGGTCCCAGATACAAATCCTCTGAATTAGAGGAATAGATAAAAGATCTGTCCCAGAAGTAGTAGGACTGAGTAGATTACAAAAAGTTATTGCCAGAATTGATACGTTCTCTCAAAAATCTTCCAAGTAGCACCCTTTTTCGTCCACACACCGCTGCCAGCGGGTTTCTCACGCCTCGTACGCCTTCTGAAAGGTAGTGCGCTGTTGGGCTCCCTCGTCACGGCCTGTTGTGACGCTTCTGCCGAGCCGTGGTGACATCCTTTCAGCACAAATTTGGGGCGGAAGAAGGGGAAGAAGTGTGGTGGGGCAACGTCAGGGCTTTAGAGTGGCTGAGGCAGAGACGAGAAGCTCTTGGCAGATCCGCGTGCGAGTTTCCTTTATGTTCCTCCGAGAGCACTCGCTGTACCAACTTCGCACAAACCTTTCTTATGCTCATATTTCTGGTCACGATTCGATGTATGTCAGCTTTAGGGAACCAAGTTTGCCAAGTTTATCAGAAATCGTGCGAAAACTCAATCCGCGATTCCTGTCCAACAAGGCCTTCACTATTGCAAGAGTTGCGTCACTTTTTGTGGTCGAAGGGCATCCTGAAAGTTCGCCGTCTTTAACATCTTCTCTACTCTCCGGAAACAACTCGTGCCACTCAGAGCCACAAAATCTAACCATGGCGTTATGCAGCATAAGCTGCCTTGAGCACGTCATAAGTCTCTTTTCCGTTTTTGTTCAGTTTCACGCAAAATTGGATGGTCTAGCGCTGTTACGATAACCGGCTCATGGCGGGGTATGACGAGGTCACGTTATAGAGATTTTGCAAACGAACGATCCGCACTCCGCAAAGTCTGGGAGTTAACTACCGCCGACCTCCAGCCTATCCTGAGACTTCCCCCTCGAACCCAGTCTGAGAAACTTCCGCCCGTCTGTCCGGGAAATAATTAGTCAAATTACTTTTGGGACGGTCCTTGTATATAGCATTCAAAATTTTAGTTCTTTTGTGATGAAGATTTTCAATCCAGCATAGAAAAATTTACATTTGAGATATTTTATTACCATTTCGTTCTATTCTTCCTGAGTTGACGCTCTTAATTAGCTGAGACAAAGACGAAATATTCATCTATCATTTAGAATCACTATTTAACACATGATTCTCCACTTGACAGGAAACGCACTGGAAATTGTTTGGGTTTAATACTGACTTCTATGCCTTCTTTGTCCCAGAAAAATATCATAGGATAAGTACAATTCTTGGTAATTTCGACTGGGTATCTACATAGTTCTAAAACTCTGGAGTTCTAAGGCTCTATAAAATTTATCGTTTTTTTCAGAGTTTGGTCATAAGGCGAAAAATGAAATCTTGTGAATAATTGAAAAAAAAGAACTCGGGACGCATTCGGTAATGCTGTATTTTTCTGGGAGCTCCTCTACTAGACCAACCACCTCGCGTGAGTCATTTTCTCTCCCTTTAGCCGCGGTAGCGGGAGTAAAATTAGTATACTACCCACAGATTGAATAAATTCACCCACCCTCTCTCCTCATGGAGAGAATATGAGATCGTAACCATTGAAATAGAAATACGCCATTGGGTATTTTTCGTCAAAGATCTACGTGAAGAGGGGAAAAGTATTTATTTTGATAAGTTATAATGCTTTAATGTACGGTTGGTGTGCCAGAATCTGTGGGCATGTCGATGTGTATTATTTGTTTTCACCGATTTTTTGAGTTTCCTCTTGCTGAAAGCCATTTATGTTGATGCTATAATATACCCTTTATCTCGTATGATACGTTTTGTGCCATCCCTTTAATCTTCGGACGCCTTAAACTCCGCACCCATTCCTCGTTAAGTGGCTTGCTTGCCCTTTCCCACGGCCGTTCCCCTCTTATACCCCGTCACCCCTCCACCTCACCCCTCCCGTCCTCCCACGTCGACGCTCCCGATATCCATGCAGAGCCACGCCCTCCTGCTCTCACCCCCTCGCCCTGCCAAAGCCTTCCTTTTTTGATTATCTTTTAATTATATTTTTTAAAGAGCAAACCTTCCCTTCTCCACCCATCGCATGGCCGCCCAAAAATGTTCCACTCACTTTTATCCCCCCCCCCCCGGCGGGAAAGCTTCGAAAACAATAATGCTTGGATGATTGCAAAGCCCGAAACGCGGATTTCGGAAGGGAGACACCACGGACTCACTGACACGCACGATTAAGGTCCACGTACAACTATGACTGTCAGATAAACCAGTGAAAGAGCAGGTTTCAGTCGACATCTACACCCATCAGTACCCTGCAAGCCACTGACAGGGTATGTGCCTGGGGGTGATTACACAAAAGGAATAAAGTATTCGCTGGATATTTTACTTAATGCTTACAAACGAACTATAAGTAATGTAGATGCATGCCGAGAAACAGTCCTACATTTACACCCACACCATTCTCTGATTTTCACAGCAATGTTAAGCTCATTACCTTTTTGAATTAGGTGTAATCTAGCAACTCCTTATTATTGCTAACAGATACCCTCAAGTACCGTCAAGGTAAGATATTAGCAAGACCCAATAAATTACTGGCCAATCTCACTACTCTCTGTGATTTACAATATATTAGAACACATTAGTATTTTAAAAACTTGATAGATTAAAAACATCTTATCTAACAACTAAGATTGTCGAAAGAGATGGTGTAGACTTTTTTCACGCAGAATTTTAATTCAACAGAAAGAAATAGATAAGTGGATGTTATCTTTATGTCTTTTGGACAAGCTTTCAGTATAACTTCACATCTCTAGTGGGTGTCTGAATTACAAGTATTAATGGCAAGATAATTACTCGGATTCAAGATTCTCTTTTGAACCAAAAACAAAGGGAAGTATGAACGGCTCAAATCCCAGCTACGCTCGAGCAATTCTTGAACCTGTCCCTCGAGGAAGTGCAATAGGTTTCGAGCGGTTCCTAATTGCAAAAAGACGTGTCCATTCTAAAATAATAGAAAATTAGGTTTTTTTTCGAGTGGGAAACGAATCGCACAGATTTCCAAATACTTTCAAACAATTTACACAGCATTCGCAAATCGTGCAGTGGAGGCTTGAGAAAACACTAAAGAAGGAAAGAAGCTTCTAAAAATAACAGATTTAGGAAAAATCAATGAATTTAGCGGAAATAACCGTACAGCAACCTTAGTGGAGTCACCTGCTGATGTAAGCGCCCAAGTTTGAGAATTTTACCGTGAATAAATTTAAAATAAAATCACCCCGAATAAATCTAATATTATTGGCGAGAAAGCATATCTAGTCATGTGCCGTCCCCAAGCTAAGTGAGGTATACTGATCGAATTCAATTATTTCCGCGATCAGATAAACTTATTTGAACTTCAAGTGTGTACGTCTGAATCTGTTGCAAATGCGAGAATTTCACAGTGTAAAACTCATCCATCTCGACCGGGATTCGAGCTCTGTTGCACCGTACGATCGAGGCAATTCATTTTGCATTGTGAAATTCTCGCATTTGCAACAGATTCAGGCGTACACAATTGAATCTAAAATAAATATATTTGATTACGGAAATGTAATGCAATCATTGCATCGTATCTAGCTTGGTAACGGCCGCTGTAGATACAGTACAGGAAAAAGGAAGCAAAAGTTATGCTTAAGATGTATAGTTGGGAGACATTGAGATTAAAAGATAGAAGAAAACTCATCGTTTTCTATTGTTTAGACATTGCATGAAATCCTTTGTGAGCATTCAAATTCAGAACAACACACATCCATTCGAAAATTGAACTATACAGTAGAAACCAGATAGGTTTGTGAATTATGGGATGGTAAATTCAACAGCTGCATCTTAACCTGTAGTAGGAAGCCGCTAGAGACTTGAAAACGAAGTTCTAGGTCCAGCTTATTAAAATCCACCAAGCGTACGATGGAATATACGACGTCGTGGAATCAATAAAAACTCTCCACCTTTCACAAAAATGACAGTGAGAGATAAAATGCCGAAGAGATGGGTTCAAGAGTTTGAATTGTCTTTGCGCAAATGGCTTCAACGACACCTAGAGCGATCAATGGAGTCCTTAACCCGCATGGAGATACATTTTGCAATGCATAACCTTATTCCCATCAGCCTCTCATCAGTTTCGTCTCATTACTCTGAAACACCAAATCCCTTGTCTAGTTGTCGAATGAAAGGATTCGTGCGATTTATGTTAGTCGTATTTAATTACATAGGAAGCTAAAGATGAAGTTTGGCATTATGGGAAATGGATACATTTTTGAAATTCTATTTCCACTTATTGTCTGTAATGATACATACGAACTTCGGGTCCAAAGGTCGGTGTACCATTGATTGATATGAATAGATACTGCACTACGCTATATGATTGTACCATTTTAGAGTCCATTTTTCCCCTTCCCGCTAACGTTGCACTTTGTAAAACTGTATTTCACTTCAAGATGCTCTTCCGAATGTCATATTTTAAAATGCACCTCCGTAGAAAAAGGAGAAATATTGGATTTGGAATATGGATCCTTGAATCAACTCCGGTAAAGAATTCAAAATCAAACCAGGCCGATGGATCTTCGATTTAAATTGTGAAATCAAGGTGATGGAGCAGAGTAGACGAGTGTTTTAAAATACCGCTCACAAAATGAAAATGAAATAACGTTTCAACTATGTGCTATTTCCACGTTTTAGGGAAAGACCAGGGAAGCATCATGCTTAGACTTCATTTGAATTCCCGTCAATCCTTTATGATAAAACGAAAATTGAAATTTTAACATGAATATACGTTTTATATTTCCATTTTTTTCGTTATTTTTTAAATGGTTAATTCTATGGTATTCAATTAATACTTCTACGTACGTTGAAGTCTATGAATATTAAATGCACTTTCCGTTAGTAAATTGCTATTCAAACATTTTACTTAGCGGTGGAACTTACCCATCACCATCTCTTTTATTAGAACTTTATTGCTTTTTTATAATTTTTTTACATGAAATCGCTGTTTCGAGATTAAAATATTTTTATTTACAGTGTTTTTAATCGTCTTTCTATTTTTTCGCATCCTTTCCAGCGTTGAACTCACCAAAAATGTATACAAATTCATACGTACCGTTAAATTTAGGAAATGCTTAACATGTACATATATCGGAATGATCTCATCATGAGATTTGGATACATTTTGAATTCTATTTTAACATTTTTAACTTACCTACGCCTCTATAAAATTTAATCTATTTATGCATAGGAATTGAAACACAATTAGGGGCTAAAATTTGATTAAAACATATAACGCAATACGCTAAATGTAATTGGATTAATCACCGACGTGATTCACAATGAGATTTTACCTCGTATTGACGTCATCATTGCTATGGAATCATGCATATCCCAACTATTTCTAAACCAAAATTACCAAAATTCCACCGAAGTCATCATTTTCTCTCTTACGCATCCTTTAATTGATAATCCTCGGTTCTACCTTTTTCGTGTGTGCAACCAAACTTATAGTCCTCACACACTGCCGCTTTTCCCTTTTTTGGGGTGGCATCAATAATTATCTAACAAAACGTTCCGAACAAATACGTTCCTAGTAAATACCGTGAATGAGTCCACATTAACTCTTTCTTTCTGGTTATGCTAGTTTATTTGAGTACTTCTGCAAGGTTTTTATAATATATTCCCACAGCCTTCTTCGATTTCATGTCCTTTAATGCTTTTACTATCGCGAAGCTATTTATTCTTGGTCCTAAGCTATCCATATTGACATCAAATTCCCTCTATATATATACCAACTGATTTACCTTTTAACTTTATTATATAATTCCGTGATAAATTCATTCTATCCTGTTAGAACCTCTCCTTCTTCAATTGATATTTTACCCTTTAAATCTCAAATAATGTACATCGAGTTTCCTTCCTTACTTCTTTGCTATTCCTTCATCTTTCTCTGTTACGAGTCTGTTTCACCCTGTCTCCATAAACTTTCCATGTCCTCTCAATGCACAGTACACCGTTTCATTTACTATTTAAGTTTCACTTTTTAGTTCTTTTTTAGTCTTTAGTGTACAGTAAATAATATTAGTTAATTTAAAACGCGATCAATGTTTGAATAATTTAGAAAAATTACAAATCTAGTAGAATAGAGGACAAAATAAAATTTTATAGAATATTAAATAGAGGACAAAAACAAAAGCGCCAGTTTCTATAAGGATACATTGGAGTCCTCGTAATTTGCACATGTGGAGTCTTTCGATGGTAGATGTCTTTTAATGTGTTTTCTGTTTAAACTTTGTGTTCTATTGTGCCGTTCAAATGTTATATTGCTCTCATAAGTGCAGTGCTTCTACATTATCAATATGTATATATATATATATATATATATACATATATATATATATAATATATTTTATGTGTAAATTCTTTTCTCTGCAATTTTTCTATCGAACGTAAATGGAAGCTCCGACAGCCTCAGCACGGAACACGAACAATATTTAATTTATTCCTGGAAACACTCGGAATTAGGATCACGATCGAAAGGGCACACTCCAAAAAAAGTTAGAGAGAAAAAAAGAGGGTGGACTTCCGCCGTTTGCCACACCGCTCTCATTCCCTTCAGCGTGCGCACCCCGTCGCTCATTTGCCGCCCCCGCCTCACCCCCCCCCCCCTACCGCCATCCTTCTTCCATTCCCTCCCCTTCAGCCACCCCCCACGCGCCACCCAACCCCTTCACCGCAGTCTCTGAATTTCGCATCCGTCCCCCCTGGGGGCGCTCGTCACGGCCTGCCTCCTTGATATCCCGCCTCGCTTTGTGGCCATGGTGGCTGCGTCGCCGACTGAAACGTTTTAAAAATGAATCGACCAAGATGCGCCCCGCGGACGCGCCCCGTGCGAAAGCCTGCATTCCACGGGCGCTGATGTTTTCGCTTCGCTTGCCACCCCTGCCCACTGCCGCGAGGGACGCGGGGGCGAGAGATGGGGGCCGGCGCTCGGTCGACCCGACCCCTCCCCCCTTGTTCTGCTGACGCCGCCGTGGGCTTACTTAATATTTCTGCCGCGTCTTTTTCTCTCTCCCCCTCCATTCTCGTGCAGTTGCCATTTTTTACTTCCAAGGCCCGCTAAATTTTATTACTTTAATCTCGGACCTCAAGTAATTTAGGGAAAACAATAGTAAGACTCGGCAGTTTTCCATAGCTCATCCCCTTCAAACCACTATTCAATCGCCTTCTCTGCTACACCTCTATTCAAACTCGTCATTAAAGGATATAATTACCATTATTTCATATTTATTATTCTAAATCGACAATTAGCACATCTAATTAGGCCATTCCCCATTGGCAGTGTCTGCCCTAAAAACAATTAGAATGATTTTTTCAGCCAATACGACGGTTGGAGAGGGGAAAATTGGAGAGGGAAAGGTGGTGAAAGGTCTTGGGAAAGTAAAGGGATCCATTGCGTTGCAGTGAGCAAATCACTGATAGACTGAACCCCTCTTCGAGGGTCGCGTCAGGAATTCATGATGCCACGTTCCATGGATCAACAATACTTATGCCACTCTATTTTGTGACCACGACAACGGTTGAGTAGCGTCCCAAAAAATGGTTTTCCACTGGCGCAATATGTTCCGGGGGGTAAAGAGCAGGTTGACGAAGAGAAACGCCGTGGACGTCTATCAGAGGGACAGTGCGTCAAAAACGTGAAAAACGTGAGAGACATGCTCAACTCCGATCAACGCCTGAGTGTGAGAAAGTTGGCAGAAGGGTCCTTAAATGCCGGAAACAACAGTGAATCCCATTCTTGGAGATGATTTAGCCACGAGAAAGGTGTGTTCCAAGTTGGCCCCCAAGGTGCTGTCGGAAGATCAGAATGCTGCTCGCGTGACAATCTCGCGTGACCACTTGGACCGCTGTGAAAGTGATCTACAGCTTCCGTCTGTCATTGTCGGACTTTTTTTTGTTTCCAAGAATAAAAAGGAGCTTGAAAGGCAACCGTTTTGGAACGCTGAATAGCAATGAAGAGGCCAAAAGAATTTTAGTTTTGTACTTTGATCTGCGATAATTATCTTCCTATATGATTAATCCTATATGTTTTTGGGAAAGATCTTGTATATGCATTGTCAAAGGTATAATTTGAAAAGATGACATTCATAAAAATAGTAAAATTGAGGAAGTGCTTAGCAACCGTACAATGTTCTTAAATTTAAATTTAAAAAAATGAAAATATATACTGAAACCTAAGATACAGGTTTATGCCTGTTATATAGGTTTATTACCTATATAACTGGCAGGCATAAAATGTACAGCCACTAGGATTTTACTTTCAGGCGCCAAGCAACACTTGTAGAGATAAAAATATCTCACACTTTGTAAATGGGAACATTCGCAAATTCCTAAAACTCCCAAGGTATGAGCTCAGCTGTACATTGAGCAGCATCGCCAAAACACTAGTACCGTTCTGTAACGTTCTCCTGCAAAACCATCTTCTGTCACAGATTTCACATTTTCATCTTTAGTATTGTAAAAAATGAACCATTAACATTGCCTCTAATGCTGTAGTCATTCCCTCATACGAGTTGTTCTACAACTATGGGTGGAATCTCACATAACGACTGCTGAATGCTCACTGAAATTGATGTGTAAACATAAGCGTCGACCGGAATTACAAAACAAACGTGTGTGTCAATGCGTAATAATCGAAAATTGCAATGAGAGTTGGATCGCGTAAAAGGGTTCTTCCGACGCTTTGTAACAGTTTTGCGTATTTGAACACCTAACTTCAAGCGCTGGTATCATTAACTGAAATAGACATCGTGTAAAACGGCCTTGGCAATTACACACATAGCATAGAAAAAGTAAAAGGATGTTTTCTCTAGCTTAGTGACTACTACTACATGTATGTTGGTATTATGGTTTCAATTATTATTTTTTGATGTTTAGGTGCTATAAGAGAATATAGTCTTAACCTCGCTGCGAAAATAGAGTTGATTACATTCTAAAATAACTCATTTCTATATTGTTTCATTTTTCCTTATTTATAATACTTTTCTGCCTTGACACAAAAAATACGAGTCTGAATAGGAACCCTCAACCTTTTATTCAGCCTCGTATGTCGTCAAACCGATGGTTCGCCACTAATAAACACTTCGCCGCCTTGGAATAACGGAAGGATTTAAAAGCTGCAGGTCGAGCTGCCGTCGCCCAGTGAAGTCCAGATGCTCCAGGAACCCTCACCTCCCCCTCGGCTCCGAAACTTTCCGCCCTCATGATATTTAGATCTCTAGAGTGCCGTCCAAATCCTTTCCCCCTTTTCTCTCCCTCCTTTCGATTTAGGGCGCCGCGATAAATTAAGTCCCCCGTTTCCATATGGGACACGACGCCAGGAGGAATTATTTCCTTGCTTAAAAACCAACTCCTGGCGGTCCGCCCTCGCCGCGCCACCTATAACGGTGACCCCGGTCTTAAGTCGCCTTTCCCTCGCAGACCTCCTCCCAAAAAACTCCCCACACCAAAAAATACAAAACTATTTCATTAACAGCAGCACCACCAACATCTCTGCTTTCTTCTAGGAAAGCACGCCTGCTCCATGTGATCGAAGGCCACGAAAGGGGTGTTAAAGAGAAACATTAAAGAAATCAAAGTGTGAATATTCGGGACGAGGGTAACAATGAGGAAAGCCCTTAGCAGGAGCAGGGTACGCGCCATTTACTACTTGTGGAAACGAGATAAAAAGTTAAGGCTGATGTTGTGATTCACTGTAAAATAGCTGCTCTCAACAGTCTTTGTCCTGCTGTTAAGAGGAACAATTTGAGAGGAGACTTATCTTTTTGATTAAAATTTTCAGGAAACTCATTTTCGAAGCGTTATAAATGATTTTAATCAAGTATAAGAATCATTCAAATGTGATAAATGGTTATATAAATATATACACATATATATATATATATATATATATATTTATATATATGCGGGTCGCGGTGGTCTAGCGGGTAGAGCGTTGGACTGCTGACCGGAGGGTCCCGGGTTCGATTCCCGGGCAAGGCACTTTGGGCACCTGCAGCTCCACCCAAGCTAGTTGATTTTTCGGGTACCAGGTCTTCCTGGGAAACCATAACCGGCACAGGGAAAGGAACTGGCCCCCCTACCCTGATGTGTGAATATTCACACGCCGTCGGGCTTGGTACATGGGTGAGCTCTACCATCACCTACTAAACCGACCTTCGGGTTGATTACTGTGTTTATGGTTTATATATATATATATATATAAACCATAAACACAGTAATCAACCCGAAGGTCGGTTTAGTAGGTGATGGTAGAGCTCACCCATGTACCAAGCCCTATACGGCGTGTGAATATTCACACATCAGGGTATATATATATATACGTGAATATATATATATATATATATATATATATATATATATATATATATATATATTCACGTAACTCTCCACGTAACGCAACGGAGGAGAATTAAAGTGCCTGGCAAAGCATGATGGCTTGAGATATGATGGTAGAGAGTTCGAAAAAGTATAATCTCGCACATTCAACCCCGGAATTTCACCCTAATGCAAATTGCAGGGAACCGTTGAATTGATTTCTTTCGTATTCCAATGCTACGAAGGACCGCTGAATATATGCAGGGTATAAATATTGAAGGTGGTGCGACGAATGATATTATTACAAGGATTAGCCATACACGAATAGTTCAGCAAAATAGCATACTTATTAAGTAAGGAAAAATCAAAGGAACATTAATTTGTGTAATTTTTACAGGTGAAGTATTATTTTATCGTATTTATAGTACCAAGAATAGAATTTTATAGGATTGGAAACGTCTTCCTTTCCTGCAATTGTCCATTGAGTCGAAAATTAGTGATTCGATGGGCTCTAGATAGCTGATTAAATTTAAGAAAAAAAGGGATTCGACTAATGTAACGCCAGCTATTCAATTGAATGGCAGCCAAGGAGTAACATGGGGGATGATAATATGTTATCAAAGCTGAAATATGAGATACATTACACGGAACCCTGAATGTATTTTAAAAATTAGAGCTGTTTATCGTTCTATGAACTTATTAATGACGAGGAGACTTCACTTCTTGCAAACAAACATTTTAAATGCCGAATGAAAAGCAACTAAAACATAATCTGGATTTTTAAAAAGAACCTGTGATTTTGGCCAAATGAAAATATTATGTTGAATTCATTTCTTGGCAAATCATGTCATTAGCTACTGCATTTATCTAGGTAAAGGTAAAAGGATTTGATAAAAAGATAAATGTATTTTTAATGATAATATTTGCTGTTAATGATTGTGAAATTTAAAAAATGTTAATTTCTACGGAAGCGTTTCAGGTAAAGCAGAATAATTAATTTAGTTTATAAATTTCATCCAAATGGAGTGATATGATAAAAAAATCTCATCATATAAGTATTTGTAGAATTTTTTTCAAGAATACCTACTTCATCCCTTCTCAGTTACATGTTTATCAGCAGAACCCCTTCCCTTGCCCATTTATTCTCCACTTTCATCCCCCACTGGCCTTCTCCCTGTCAACGCGCCCATTTATTTATGCCTTTGGATCTTATGCCACGGTGCATTCGTTTTCCAGCGCAAAGACCCCTGAATAGCTCTCCCCTTCCTGTGCCTGAGGCCTCGTATGTGCTTGACGCTACTTTCATGAACAATAAAACCCTGATATTCACTCTGCTCTTGCAAACCAGAGGCATAAAGGAGCTCCTTTTACTGCCGAAATGTGGGGGTGTCATTTGTGCATTTGACAGTTTGATTCCTGCCCGAGGATGTAAGCTCTCTCTATATCAGAGTATCAGAGAACAATGGAGTTTAATAGTTTTTAATCTATTTTCTAACTCTAATACTTACATTTAGCCAAGAATTTCAATATGTGGATAAATTTAATGTGAACCGTTTTGATTCGGATTGATTATATTCGCCGTGAAGGGGAAGGATACGTGATTATTGAAGATAGAGGACGGCGTAGCTTAGATGGCGTATTCATGATTGAAAGAAGAACATTAGATATTTTCCACAAACCTTTTCTTTGTAACTAGTTTCAAAGCATAGGTGACATCCTAAGGTGCCTGAGGATGACGCCTATACGTTGAAACTAGTCGTACGAAATGAAAACTGTGTGGAAAATACCTAAGATTCTTCTTTCATTCAAAATGAACTTACATATAGTCAAATCTGATACCATTGAGTGCAATATAGGTAGCCAAGTTGTAAACTCATGTGCTGTTTAAGTGGGTTTATTCGCTCTGAGATAATATGGTCCCAAAGAGCAGGAGTCAATATATCGTAAAATCATTCTTTTTTTCAGCTACTGCAATTTAAAACAATAATGCAAATAATGACCCCCTTGTTGCTGTATGATAGAGTGATTGACAAATATAAGCATATAGAAATTAGCTTGAGTCATTTAAACTAACGGGGACGGAGTCACTTTGGTCGTTTAATAAAGTAATATCCTTTGATAAGACTACAAAAATAATAGAACTAACGTTTTTGCGTAAAAGTTGCCATAAATGCAAATTACATTGCAAGAACCCTTCATAGATTCTTAAATATTAAAAAAGTCGGTAAAAGGGGTGCAAAATTTAGTGGTGAAAAAGTAACTACTTTAGCGAATGGCTTGTTTAATCATGAGGTAGGAACAATGCACTGAGTATAAATATGGAGAGGAGGGCGGTTATAGAGAAGGGTGGAGGAAATGGGCGGAGAGGAAAACTAAGGAGAAACTCTCCACAATTGCTACCTTATGTTTGTGGAAAAGTGGCACAAAAATAAAATCATTGCACTCGTATTCTTATTCGCGCCATCGACCAAGGTTTCCACGAGACAAAGTCATTTTCGACATTTTTCAATATGAAGTTAATTCCAGACAAATTCTTAAATTATCCTAATTCATGGGGAGATAGATGCAGGGAAAGTTGTGAGGGAGGAAAAGAGTTAGGTAAGTGTGGTTGAGGAGGGTTGAAGGATGTGTAATGGGGGAGAATGGCGATAGGGGTAGTTGGTGGATTCGGAGCCGTGGTCTGCGGGGGGTGGGGAGGGCGTCGGAAGTGCATTCCAAATCTCAGGGGTGGATGAGCAAGGCGCGAGGAGGGGGATGGAATGAGAGCTGCAAATGAGGAGTCTTGGGGGGATTTTTAAAATTAGTTACTCCATATTTCAGAGATACATCGGGAGACTGAAATTTTTGTGCTTTTTTCTAATTGTTTTAAAACATATTAATAACTGTTTCACTTGACTTAGGTTAGACTAGTTTTTCATTTGATTCTCCCTCTTGTTTTAGCGGGTATCTATCTACCCATGTCAGTCGCATAATTTCACCCTTTATGATAGACAGCAGTTTTCCTAAAGCAGTAAAGATGATTTGCTGCATGATCACAGAAAAAGCAGAGAGAAGACACGACCAAAACTATTACTCTTCGAATAAAATTTTAGAGCATCAATAAAGAACCGATAAATAATTAAAACTCTGTCAAATTTTAGACACAGGCAAATGTTAATTCTCCAACATTCTTATGTCGAACACATCCGTGGTGTTTATGGGTGGTAAGAAATAAAATTTCAAAAAATGGGATCATCTCAGAGATAAAGAGCTTATGTATGTTGCCACTCGAGTTTTTTTTATTGATGCCAATGAAGAAAATACGCCTTAAGTCACCCTTGGGCTAGAACATCCCCTTATTAACATTAGTAAAGAATATTACACGACATTACAAAGGACTTATCCCAACTCATTCAAGTTTGCATTTGGACTTTGCTAAACATTAGATGCCACTGGGAACACAAAACTTCCAGTAGATAAAGTGAGCATTTATTTTTCATCGTTGTCTCCCGTTATGGCAATGAAACGGTTGACGAGAAATCAGAAAGTACTTGATAAAAATGTTTTTGCTATTCAAGTGTACATGAGGATCTGCAATTAGGACTAATGGTAGAGTAAAATCATTGAGAATAGAGAATGTTAATTAGTAATGAGCGCATATACCCATGCACCTTAAGATTAGGTACAATGGGATATCAAATGCTGCAGCGAGTGGTCTGCCCGCATCAGCTAAAAGAGAACGGATCGGAAAAAGAATCGTGACCAACTTCTGTGGCTCATGTGAGGCCACTGAAAGAAACGGGTCGGGGTGGTCACCCACATTTGGGGAGAGCACAAATAATCCGTGGCTGCAAATATTTAGAGTTAGTTGCCAAAATCAGGAACGGTTTCCACAATTTGGGGTTGGATGTCCAAAATACATGACCAATTTATGCCTAAATTTATGTCCTACAAGGAGATATCGCATCGTATTTCGGGTAAAGGTGAATAAATAAATGGACTACTACAGGCAGTATGCGGATAAGATCCAATTTCGCTTCCCATGATTCTGCTCTTCGTCATGTCCTCACATGTATTTGCATTTCATGCTAAGAGCCTCTTTTCCCTTAGGAGCTACGAGGAAGAGAGACCCTTTCTCTTCCCCGTAGCCTTCACCTACCCCGGATCTCCCTCTTTCTCGCCTCCCTCCCTCCTCTCCCGGCTCTCTCATCCGCGCCCTTATTCTCACCTCCTGACTCTCCCTAACCCTCCCTTATTCCTGTTGACGTTGACAAAACACCAGTTTAATTAAGCGGACTCAGTAAGTCACTTGTGATGTATCGGCCATTTTGTAAACCCGACCCTCTTACACTTTCCCTTCTGTCCTTTTGCCCATCTCGTGTGTGTGTGCGTGTTGAGTGTGTGTATATATTATATTATATATGTATATATATATATATATATATATATATATGTATATGGGCGTGTGAGTATACATTGAATCACGAATGAGATGATTACAAAGATGGGTGAGAGAAGAAAATGAAAGAATGTTGACACAGAGTTAGGAAAAATCAAGTACAAAGAGTTAGACAATATATTGAGACGGGCCACAAATAAAGCAAAAGAAGCATGGTGGAGGATGCAGTGCCAGAATATGGAAATTTAACAGAGGAAAGGTGAAATTGGTGCACTCTGCAGCAAGGTAAAATCACTATCAGGAAGTAAGAAGGCAAGACCTGTGCCAACAGTTAGAGATAATTGGGGTAAGATAATAGTTGAACCAGAAAAGATCCAATAATGATGGAAGGAAAATATAGAAGCACTGTATACTAAAGAACTTAGGTCAACAAGATTAGAAATAGAAAAAGAACATGGCGTGGAGGAAGATAGCTTAGGTCCAGGCATACTCGACGATGAGATAGAAAGGGCATCGAGGGGGATGAAACTAAATAAGGCCGTGGGGGTGGACAGCATTCTTGTGAAACTACTGAAATGTTTAGGAAAATGTGAGAGGAAGACAAATTTTGACATTTGGCAAATTAATAGCATCTGGCCGGAAGATTTTGTAAGATCGGTGTTAGCTCCTATTCCGAAAAAGGTAAAGGCTACGTCATGTGAGGACTACAGAACAATAAGTTTGATTGCGCACGTAGCATAAGTGGTTCTCAGAATTATCAACAAGGGGATGGAGAGCAGGGAAAATGATTACTTACGGATGATCAGTTTAGGTTTAGGAAGGGGAGAGGCACGCGTGATGCCATTGCAGTAATGAGATCATTAATCGAGAGGAATATAGAATAAAATTAGGACGTATATTCCTGTTTTGTAGATTTCGAAAAAGCGTTTGTCAGAGTGAATTGGGTAAAACTAATGAGTACATTGTAAAAAAAATTGGAATAGATTGGAGAGACAGGAGGCTAATCCGCTACCTGTACAAATCTCAGACTACTCAGGTGCAAGTGAGGAACGGAAAATCCGGATGTGCAGTGTTACGAAGAGGTGTAAGGCAGGGTTGTCCATTATCACCGGTGGTTTTCAACGTACATGTGGAGGAAGTGATTGAAGAGGCATGGGAAGAACTGGAGATAGGTATGAAAGTCGGCGGGAATATCATAAAATCAGTTAGGTTTGCTGATGACCAAGGTCTAATTTGTCAGTCAGCCAAGGGGTTGCAAGATGCCTTAGGCAGCTATAAACGCGCAATCTTATATTCATGCTAATTAAATGACATGCTTCACTTTGAGGCGTCAGAAGGAAAAGTGCTTGCACACACGTACGGCTGTCGGAAAAACGCTTCCACCGCACCGCAAATAGGACCCAGCCGGGTGATAAAACGGCTCGCGGAAGGGGGGGATTCAGCGAGGGAAGCAAATCATTCCCCCCTCCTCACTTTTTGCCCTGGGTGCGGTGCGTGGAGCCGTGCTCCTCTCCCACCCACACCCGGCCGTTGTCGAGACCTCCAAAGCACGTCGACCAACTCCGCAGAGGAACGAGGGAACTTTTAAACTGGGACGGAAATCTCAAATTTATTCCCTCGACGGAGTGCGCAAACTTAACTCGTGGAAGGATCTCGTCCACGTACCAGCACATAGAGGCGTTCCCTGGAGTACTGAGCTATGTGCAGACTGAAAACATATCCATCTATCGTTTTTCCGGTACATTATTTTCTACCGTCTCCTCCGAAAACTAGATTTTGATGAATAAAAATGTTACCAGTCCGACAACTAAAATTTTCATGACCAAGACTGCATGTTATAACGCGTCTCAAACGAAATACAATCCTCAAATTTGAAAATAATCCAAATATTAACATCTTACTATATTAATTGATACATTAACATATGAATATTTATGCTTAGAGAGCTTTGGCATAAAGAAGCGATTCGTTAGAATTTAAGTGAAGAAGTTTACATTTCCAAGTATTTTAAGCGTGGAAGAAAACAACAGCAGATATAAGAAGTAAGGAAGCGAAGAAAAATGTGGTTCTGCGCAAGAATGGTGAAAATAGAATGCAAATACATTAAGAAATAAAGATTATAGCCTGATTGGTGGATGAAGAGTGATGCCAATGGAAGAAAATTGAAAGGGAAAGAGATGAACTGATGGAGACATCCAGAGGTACTTCTTGGAAGTAATTGCAGAGGAAGACGAAGCACGGGTGTTCAGAAGCAAATGATGGGAGACGGTCGCGTAAGCACTCGGGAAAAGAATAAAGGGATTGCAAGGAGTGCTTGAAGAGATGCCACAAACCGTATCTCGGATTCAAAAACCATGGTGAGAAGTTTATTTATATTGACTGTTTTATATCGTCAATTCAAATGTAGACTGGCATCCCCTGCTCATCAGGCTTGTGAGCTGTTTGAACTCATGAAATTCCTTGGAAAACATTATTTTTGTTAATATTAATTGCTCAAACATTGCAAAAATTGTTCAGAATTTAGCAAAACACCCTAATTCATATATTTTCATTCAGTTTTTATAGCTACTTACAGGGTACTGCTACCTGTAGGGCACTAAAAGAATTAACTCTTTTAAAATACCATTCTATTTGGCCGGAGGAGAACCCAATTATCAGCTCAAGGTTTTGTGTAACGGAACATCCCGTACATCGATTTCCCACTCTCCAGTGGAAAAAAGACCAAGGAATATGCGTGAGACTAAATTATGTTTGTAATTATAATTAGTTATTTTAGAAGAGGGAATGCTGCATTCAAGGTATTGTAAGGAAAATTAAAGCTTTAATAGAATAATTTCCATCTAATGATTAATAGGCCAATTTAATCTAAAGAGTTTTACACCAATTCAATTAGAAGTTTCAATTGTTTCAATGAAACATGAAATTTCATTTTACGTATAGAAATAAATGTATGATAAAGACAAAAAAAATAGAATCCATTTGAGATCGCGTCAAGACTGCCAAGGTTGCTGTGGCTGCCTCTTTCTACTCCCTGCCTTCCCATCAACGCCTTCTCCGCTCTCCCATGCACCCCTTCCCTCCTGCCCCCCTAACTCCCTTCCCATAATGCCCAAGTCCTCCGTTTACGAGAAACGCTCACGCGTTCTTATTACTCGTCACCCAAGATTTTTTTTATTTATCGCCCATTATAATTCCCGCCTCGCCCCGTATCGTGTTTTATACCTCTGTTTTCCAAGTTTAAGGCGTCTGGACTGGGTGTATTTCAGTGTTTTTAAGAAGTCGTTATGCTGGAGGTGGACGAGAAATGGCAGGATTCTACTCACGAACAGCGCCACAGTTTTCTGCACTCGTCTTGATTTATATATTGTCAGTGACTTTGCAAAAACCTTATCCCCTGGATGCATGTGAAAAATTATTTCTGGATGTAAAGATGCAGTAAAGTTCTGAAGCGTCGGGTCAGAGCTAATTTATTGCTAAATTCTGCCGGAAAATACCTTCAAACATAGGTTTTTATTAATCTCCGGTTTTGGCTTGATCTAAAGAGGATTTGATTTATGGATGTGGAATATATTTATAGGATACTTTTGAAAAACCGTGGAAATTGATGAATTCACTTCCAATCACTGCAATTGAATTTTATGGTCTCCAAACTGGAATTTACTACTTTTGATTTAAAATCCTTAGTGGATGAAAGAATGGTCGTGAGCATACGAGTATTTTGTAACATCAATGAGATACGTTTATAGTGTTTACTCCATTTGAAGTGTAATTTATTCCTCTCCCCTCACAGCAAATCTCTCTTCTGTGTGCCTTAATATTGGGGTCCACACATTTTTGAAATACAAATGAGTTTTGATCTCATTACCGTATTGAAAGACTTGTACCGACTTGGATGACGGGAAATTGATGTTTTCAAATTTTTGTAGCAAAACTTTTCGATGGATTTATTATTTATTTAATTATTTTCAACACATTACATCACATGTATGTTAGCTAATATCTGATAATTTTGCAATATTTTTGGTATGTAAGTTGAAGTAGCCTTAAACCTAAAAAATATATTGCTCTCCAAAAATGTTGAATTACATGTAAAAGTGTTAGGAGCTACAGCATTAATCCTTTCAGCTCATACTTCTTCATTTACTCTAACCTATTTGTCATATAAATAAATTAATTTTTGCTAGAGAGACAAGAGACGTTAATATCGAATTTAATTAAATGGAATTAAATTTTCAAATGTAACGTGATATTTTGTACGATGTGAGTAATATAATCCGTCATACTTCGCGTTAGTGCGATGATATTAACAAACCAAAATTAATGAATGGCATGTCGGCGTTATTCTTTGACGCGCAGTTTCTCAATGATCGTGATAAAGGTAAAGCCTTATGTCCGATGAAAAAAATTAAACAATATTATATTGCTCGTTGCCCGCAAGATGAGGTCAAACAGCAAGTGCAAGGCGTCATTTAGACAAGTTGCCCTCAAGTAGCGCGTCTACCTGACACGGAATTTCTTTTAATACTAATTATGTTAGCACACAATGGTGATATCCAAGGTTTCATGCAAATGTGTATGAATGTAAATTAGTCATAATTCCCACTCTGGACCGACAGATTTTGAGGACCTGACTATAAAAAGTGTTGAGAATTGGAGAAACGAAATGATGTGGATTAAGAATTTCCAATTTGAAATCATGAAATTAGGATACAACCACGTTGAAAGTCAGCATGGAGAATATTCATCCATTGGTTCACTAAAAACTAAGTTGGTAGATTTTCTTCTTGATGATGTGATAAGACTCCCTTTCTCTACTCCTTATCAAATTGCTGTATGGAGCAAACTAAAGGAATGAAACCTGAAATAAAATTTCAATGAATTAATGCACGTTCGTCGTACATTATTTGAGATCTAAATATCCATATACTCATCCAGTTCCCTGTTATTAACTTGACCTCTTATATAAAGTCATAATTAGAAAAACGAAATAATTGTATCTTCTCTATTTCATTTTAATACGTGCACCAAAAACTGAGGATGGTACATTTCAGGAATGGCATTTTATATTTACTAAATGGCAATATCGTGGATTCCAAGTTATTTGAATAACCGTGAAAAATATAAATAAAAAATAGCATATCATATCACTTAAAAAAGTCCAATAAACGAAAAAAACTAAAAGCAAACACTGAAGTTTCATTTCAACGAGTGAAATCGAAAAATAGTACATTTTCAGTGATAATATAAGGAAAAGTCTTCTCATCAATATCTGGAAAAATGATTATATTAATGTTGTATTTGATCAAATGAACTGCTTAAGATACATGTTTTATCTAACACCTCTTTAATGACCCATAAAATACCACGCTGGATTAAAAAGGACGCCAGTTGAAATGTAGGGGAACGACCAAAATGAATGGGGTTCGGCATCATGTAAACATGAATATATATGTATGTATATAAACATCATTAAAATGGAACGTTATCAGGTGACGCACAAACACGTAAAAACAAAAATATAGAGTATTTAAAACATAGAGACCCAAAGAAAGGACACACATGTGACTTACGTTTAGACGGCACGACTGTCGTCATCATATATATGTATATCCATATTTTTATACAAAGGTATATATATATATATATTAAAAATATAGGTATATATTAAAAAATATATGTATATATAAATATATATTGTATGTATAAATAAATAAATAAACACACACGCACGCACGCACGCACACACGCACACGCACACACACGAACGCACACACGCACACACGCACGCACGTACGCACGCACGCACGCACGCACACACGCACACACACACACACACACACACACACACGCATACGCACACGCACGCGCACGCACGCACGCACACACACACAGTGTATATAGCACGTTGGTGTGTGTGTAGAACATGCATAAATTGAGTGGGGTTGGTCATGGGATCAGTTAGTTGGTCCGAAGAGTGGGAAGCATGGGTCGAGGGAGGGCTAATCTAGATGCCAGAACCCTCAGCCGCGCCGCGATCTCCCCATATCTGCGCTCGTCAAAATGAGGAGCGGGATTGGCCTGCTGCTGGCGAGTGGAATCTCCTCATAGCGACTTCAGCGTTTGGGAACGGGAAACGTAGCAACGTCTGCCAGAGGAGCCGTTGTTGGGCAGCTCGTCCTGTGGGCCAAGCGGGGGGGGAAAGGAAGAGGATGTGTCATGGGGGGATGGTGACGGGGGCGTTCCTCTCGTGGGGGTGAAAAATTGAAAGTGTGGCTGTGCAAGTGACCTGAGAGAGGCTGGGGTGTGTGGAAGGTCATGGGAAAGTGAGTGGGGAGACGCGAGGATGGGTGCAAAGGGGGTGATTTCGGGGGCGGAGGGAAGGGATGCTGCGGATGGCGTGGGGGCTAGCCAGCGGCCCCTGCTCCCGACGCCCCTCCCCGCTCCACTCCCTTCTGCCTTCCCGCGAATCGGCTCACATTTCGTACAATCATCCATGCGTCTTTGCACGAGTGCTACGTGCACCATCAGTATTAGTGTGCTGTTAGCTGATGTGCGAGGAGGGCATTTGAGGACATAGTTGAAGCCTGTCATCGTTTAATACATGACGAATCTTTAATGTTCGAGTACGACCCAGAATCCAAAAGGCAGAGCAGGGAGTGGCACACAAAAACATTTCCCCACCCCAAGAAAGCGCGAATGAGCAAATCTCGCATTAAAACGATGCTCATTGTCCTCTTTGATGCCAGGGGAATCGTTCATTTTGAGTTTGTATCGCAGGGAGAAATTTTCAACTCAATCTTTTACCTGGAGGTGCTCAAGAGATTGAAACGCCGGGTCTCGTGCGTGAGGGCTCACATCAAAGACACGATCAAGCTCCATCATGGCACTGCCCTCAGCCACACGTCCTTCATCGTTACCAAACACCTGGCCCGGAGCACCACCCCAGTGGTCCCCCAGCTCTCTTACAGTCCCGACTTGGCTCCGTGAGACTTTTTTCTGTTTCCCTGACGGGAGAGAGAGTATAAAGAAAAGCATTGGGAGACTGTGGAAAACAAATATCCAAATGCATGTTACAACGTTCCTGAGAAATATTCCCGTCGAGGAGTTTCAGGGTACCTTCAAGGCGTAGCAGACACGTCTACGCAAGTGTAATAATGCAGGGGGAGAGTATTTTGAAGACATTTGGACCAAAGTTAAGCATAATGGCATTGTAACAATAAAATCAGAATCTTCATTCTCCCCATGCATACTATATCTTAATTTTAGATGTTGGTAGCACTTGAACTTATCGGAGAGATTATCATATGTTATTGTTAGCGCCCCTTGATGCAAAAAAATTGAGAAACACTGATTCATGCGATTTAAACGATTGAAACAGTTACATGTTTAAAACGAGCAAATTTATTTTGATGAACTTATCATCAAATGATTCCTTAAAAAAAAAAGAATTTTCAGAATTGAGGTGTTTCAAACCTAACATATATATTCTTCTTTTCTATATGTAACATTTTGAAGTTATCTTACTGATACACGAATCACCATGTTTTTAACATTTAATCGGTTGTGAATTTATCGTGGAATTGCTATCCAATCGGTATTGAGTGCGAGAATTTCGCGTGAAGACGGCTTTGAACCCTGCTTTCATTGTAATACACACAGATTAATGAATAGATCCGTTTAAGACAGCATTCATTTTGCTAATCTATTTCATGAAAAAATAATAAAACCGATTTCCCGTTAACTTTCGTAACTACCGTATAATTGGCAGTCTTTCGGCTAAGTCAAGTGGGATGGGGATAGCCTATACAACGATACATTTCGTAGCTTCTCCACACGAAACAAATCCTCACACTTTACACATCAATAAACCCTTCAGCTCCGTACGCTTCTTTGCTCCCTTCATTCCGCTCAATATGCCTTCCCCATTTATACCCCTTCCTAGAATGCCTAACATTCTCCCCTCTATCACAGTCTTCAACATCGCATTGTCAATCCAAAATGCCCAGCATTCACAGTATTCTGCTCTCTTTGGATTACTCTCAGTAATACCCTCTCTTCTTCCACCATTGAACTTCCTCGTTTGTTTTCCTATGTCCATTTAATTTTGATATTCTTTTCCCCACCCATATTTCAATGGCCTCAATTCTATGCCTATCAACTTACTTTAATGACCACGCTTTTTGCCGTAAAAAAATACGCTCCATCTCAAAGTTTTGACGAGTCGTTTCTCGACATTCTTACTCAATGCCCCTGTCATCAAATCCTCCATCGCAATGCCATGCCTTATGACCATTTTTATCCAAAATACTTGCGAGATCGGTGAAATGTTCCCCACTTCTCTGGTTTATGAAATTATTTTTATTATTTAAATTAGCTTTTCTTTTTCTCGAAAACAGCATCAACTTTGTTTTATTTAGATTTATTTTCGTCTCATATCTATCTCATTGACTTTCCAATTTGCTCAGCTATACTTAGTGATTTGGAAGACTGGCAAGATAAAGCTTGATCATCTACAAACCTAACTGACTTTTAAGAATTATTCACCAACTTTCGTTCTTACCTCCAGTTCTTTCAATACCTCTTTAACTATTTACTCCATATATACGTTGACCAGCACAGGGGATAATGGACACCCCCGTCTCACTCCATTTTCTAACGCTGCCCATTCAGACTCTCCATCCTGTACTCATACCAGAGAAGTTGGAGATATGTTACGGGTTTCCTATCCGTTCAATCTACTCGTATTTTTTGCAGTGCATAAATTAATTCTACTCATAAAAAGAGACGTTTCAGGAGTGATATGGTGGAATATCATGATTAATTAAACTTGGCAATTTTACACAAAATAAAATTTTAATACGACCGTTGTCGATGTAACTACATGATCTTCTGGTAAAAGTCATTACTCAGTGTCTAGTATATATGCTGAAAACCAAGTAAGGGGAGGGTAGTGGAAAATGGGGGGAAGAGGAAGGGGAGGTGGAAAGCCGCGTGGGTGACATATGAGTGGGGAAGGAGAAAGGGGTGGGGAAGACAAAACAGTCCGGAAAATCTCTTCCCCCCATTTTCCACTACCCTCCCCTTACTTGCTTTTCAGCAAATATTCTAGACGCTGAGTTATGACTGTTACCAGAAGAAAATGTATTACAATTTTTTTTTGTGGTAAATTGCCAATTTTAATTAATTTATTCTACTTAGTTCACTCTGACACTCGCCGTCTTTACAAAATCTATGAAACAGGCGAATAAATCCTCGTATTCAATGTTCCTCTCTATTAGTGTTCTCTCATTACAGCAATGGCATCACGCCTTCCTCTAGCTTGTCTGAATCCTTATTAATCCTTTCTCCTGCTCTCTATCCCCTTATTTATGATCCTGAGTCCTTCTTTATATGGCTGTCTTTCCCTTTTTGGAATAGGAACCAACACTGATATGACGTGATCTTACGGCCATTTAATATCCTCATAAATGCTACAAATTAGTTCTAAAAACTATAATTTTCCAAAATAGTTGTAAGGGAATGTTGTCTACCCCACGGCATTATTTGGTATCAATTTCCTTTATTCCCTTATGGGGTATACGGGGTAGGAAGCGAAAATATAGCCTCTCCTACTCAAAAGTCAACCTCACCTGCTCGCGGTATACCCTGCAGCAACTAACGAGGCTCTGGCGACCGAGCGTCTCCCGGAATATGGAGACACCACTTTATCAAGTGCCAACGGGCTCCTTGTAGGGCGGATGAGTGGATAAAGTGTCAGGGCACCCTTTTGTCCTGGGGGTGAGAAATCACCCCTATTGGCGGATGAATCCCTCATGATCAACGGCATCAGGATGGGGAATGCAACGGGAACTTGCTCCATTAAAGACCAATATTGGTATCCCAAGAATCAGCAGTTTAATCGGACATGAGGCAATCTCAAGTAAAGTATTCCGGAGTAATAGTCCACCGTTCGTATCTCCGGGCGGGGACTGCTGGAGATATCGCTTCGTTGAAGAGGAAACAACCTTGCACCCGGATGGGAACATGAAATGTCAGAACACAATTACAAGTTGGAAAACTTACAAACCTGATAACAGAAATGATAAAAATAAAGTTAGATGTACTAGGAGTCGCGGAAATGAGATGGCCTGACAACGGAGACTTCTGGAGTGGGGACTTCAGAGTAATCCACACTGGGACAATAGAGAAGGAACCAGCCACGAAGAAGAGGAGTGGGATTGGTGCTAAGCAAGGAAATGGGAAAGAGAGTGAAAGGGTACATGCAACATAGTGGGAGAACTATTCTAGTCAAGTTAGATACCAAACCTAAAGAGATTGTGATTATACAAACTTGCCTGCCCACATCAACAAAAGAGGATGATTTAATAGAGGAATGTTACGAGGAGTGCTCATAAAGTAAAGCCCCTTTGGTTACAGGAAAAAATATACTCATATGAAACACATTTTATTGGCACTTTTAGTTAGCTACAAACCTACTTCACTTATCTACATAATCGCCGTTCACTTCTAAGCATTTTTCGTACCGCTGCACCAGCTTCTTTAACCCCTCTGCATAGAAACTCGCCGCCTGAGGGTTGAACCAATCGACAACGCCATTCTTGAGTTCCTCTTCGGTTTCGAAACGTTGTCCACCGAACCACTGTTTCAAGTGCAAGAAGAGGAAGTAGTCGCTGGGTGTAAGGTCAGGACTGAACGGTGGGTGGTTTAAAGAGTTCCCCACCACCCAAAAACTCTCGTCCACTGGACATTCTTTGCTCTTTGTGGTGGTCGGTGAGCATTTTCGGTACCCACCTTGCACGCAATGTGTGGTATCCGAGGTTTTCCGTAACAATATTGTAGACAGTAGTGCGTCCAAGTTTAGGAAATTGTTCAGCCAGGCCATTAATTGCACAGGCCTACAAAAAAATTTTTTTTTTGGTGCCGGGAATCTTTGTGATGATTTTAACTATATTTGTAGAGCTGAATCCAAATATGAAATCCGTTTTTATATAAAAAGCTCTACTTTTTTAGATATGGCACATCTTACGATTAGTTGTTTTAATATTTGATGTATTCCGGAAAATAATTTTCAAAGTTAAATAGATCTATAAGTATACTAATTTATAACCACTTTGCGGTGTTCCTTTTATTTTCAATAAACTGTCAATAAGTTTTATGTATATTTCTATATTGTAGGCCAATGGGATTAAAAAAACAAAAATACGGTACCGGTACAAAAATACGGTACGGTACGGTACCGGTACCGGTACAAAAATAAGTTTTTATCGCACAAGGGAAAAGGATATGCTACCCTTCTTTACTCAAGAAGACAATCTTACATTTTGTTTAGACGTTAAGGGTCTTTTGGAAAAAATGGGACTACTATCACAATATGATGCTAGTGATTGGCGTTTATTTATTGATAGCTCCAAGCGTAGTTTAAAATGTGTACTTCTTCACAATGGTAACAGGTTTGGCGCAATACCAATCGCTCATTCAACTAAAATTAAAGAAGAATACGATACAATAGCGTTGGTCTTATAGAAGATAAAATACCAGGAACATCGCTGGGTGATTTGTGTAGATTTAAAAATGGTGAACTTTCTTCTTGGGCAGCAAAGTGGCTACACAAAATATCCTTGTTTCTTGTGCCTCTGGGATAGCAGGGACAGAAAAAACCACTGGATTAAGAAGTAGTGGCCTAAGAGAGAAAACTTGGTTGTTGGGAAAGAAAACATCCTTGCTGAATCTTTAGTTGAAAGAGAGAAAATCATCTTACCGCCTCTACATATTAAACTAGGCCTAATGAAGCAATTTGTAAAGGCTCTTGACAAGGATGGACCATGCTTCGGCTACTTGATGCCCTATATAAGTATTGAAAAACTAAAAGCTGGTATTTTTGAGGGGCCACAAATCAGACAACTTACAACGGATCCTGCTTTTGTCGAGTCAATGAATGAGATTGAAAAAATTAGTTGGATGTCATTTGTTGAGGTCATAAAAATTTTCTAGGAAATCACAAAAGTGAAAATTATATTGAGCAGGTAAACATTATGCTCAGTAACTTCGAATCACTTGGATGTAATATGAGCACAAAAATTCACTACCTACACAGCCACTTAGACAATTTTCTAGGAAATTTAGGAAACACAAGTGAAGAACAAGGTGAAAGATTTCACCAGGATATAAAAACAATGGAAGCTCGCTACCAAGGAAGATGGGATAACCATGTGATGGCAGATTGCTGCTGGTGCTTAAAACGAGACTGTTTGAACAAAGTGCACTAGAAATAAATCAAGTCTTTATATTTAGTGGGTTTTATTATTAATATAATATTTCCATAAAATCATGTAGAAGATTTTTTTACGTAAGTAACAACATATCTATATCTTGAAAACTATAGCTGATAGGAAAAAACTAGTGTCATAATTGGATTCAGCACCCCAATTGTTCTTTAAATCAGCATTAAAAGCTCCGGCACCAAAACCACTGTTGGCCTGTATTGTCAATCGACGATCACATCGCAGTTTTTGTTCCACTTGCGAAACAATTTCATCGGTCGGAATACTGGGCCTACCACTTCGCTCTTCGTCATGGACATTTGTTCGTCCATTTTTAAAATCACAGCACTATTGTCTAACCTTTCCTTCACTCATAACTGTAGGTTTATAAACTAGGCATAATTCCCGATGAATTTCAGCAACCGGCAATCCTTTTGCATGCAAGGATCGTATGTCAGAACGCACTTCACAGCTGGCGGGATCAACGATTGTCGCGGACATTGTTGTTTGCATGCACGGACAAGCAAACGACTTCTGAAACAGAACAAATGTTGCTAAAGCTTCTCAATGAATCAGTAGATGGCGATGCAGGAGCAAAACTGTGTTCTGAAGCGCCAATATTTAAATATAAGCAAACGGTACTTACTTTAAGAATACGCTTCGCATGACGAACTAAATGAGGCAATAAAAAGCATAAAAGGCGACAACAACCTCGTTGTGCTTGGAACCTGGAATGCCATGGTAGGAGAAGGAGCTGAAAAAGGAGCAATTGGACCTTTGGGACTAGGAAAAATGAATGAAAGAGGTGACCGGCTTGTGCAGTTTTGCATCAAAAACAAGTTAGTGATTGCAAATACACTGTTTCAGCATCGTTCTAGACAATACTTGGAAATCCCCTGGGGATGTGAGGCGTTACCAGATAGATTACACTCTAGTCACACAAAGAATTAGGAATCAAATAAAAGACTTTAAGTCTTACTTAAGTCCTGATATTGATAGGGACCATAATATGGTAATGAGTGAGTGCAATATTAAGTTTAAAAGTTAAGTAAGAATATAAGTAGATAGAAATGGAATCTAGATAAGCATAAAGAGATTTTGAATCAAAACCTTATTCGAAGAAACCGCAAAGAAGAAAATCTCAACACAATCAGATGTGAATGTTCAGGGACGTTGGGAGACAATTAAAGAAGGACTGAAACAAACGGCAGATGAAGTACTGGGAAGAAAAGAATCAGTAGTAAGGAAAGACTGGGTGACAGACGAACTGATAGAGTTGATTGAACAAAGAAGAAAGCTGAAAAATATCCACTCTGAAGATAGTAAAATTGTGTACAGGAAGGTCTGGAATAAAATCAACAGGAAAGCAAAAATAGCAAAGGTGAAGTTTCTACAGGGAAGATGTAAGGAAGTTGAAGAAATGATCAGAACTGGAAAACTTGAATCTGCTTATAAAATGGTTAAGACTTTTTTTTGGGGATCGTAAAATAGTGTGCTATGGGCTTATGAATAGAGAACATGACAGATTTATACATGAAGAAGAAGGAATGGCTAAGAGATAGAAAGAGTATCTAGAATCCTTTTATGATAGCCACACCAGGAATGATTTGGTTGAAAACGAGGTAGAGGTGAATCCAGAAGTCCTAGGAAATAGTATATTGAGGGAAGAATTTAATTATGGCGTTAGATCCTTAAAAGAAAAGAAGGTACCAGGGATAGATGGTATTCCAAGTGAGTTGCTAAAAGCTGCATGGGATAAAACAATGGCATCTTTCTAAAATCTGGTTTGCAAAATTTATGATACAGGAGAACTGCCGGTTGATTTCAAGAAATGCCTTATTGATGCTCTACCTAAGAAGCCATCAGAAATTAAATATGAACATTATAGAACCATTAGCTTAGTAGTACATGCATCAAAAATTTTAATCATAGTGCTCCTCAGACGCTTAGACAGGAAAGCGGAAGGTCTGCTAAGCGATGATCAGTTTGGCTTCAGGAAAGACAGAGGCACAAGAGACGCTATTCTGGCCTTGAGGCCCGCCTTGGGGCGAGCACCACGCTGATTGGCACCGTCCATCACGTTCAAATTTTAGCAATTAGGTGAGCCACATAATAAGATTTTCACAATTTAGGATGAATTGATGTTTTTCCATATGTTTTTTCAACTATTATAAGCATTTTATAACCACCTCTTCATTAGCTTGCTTTTATTCTTCCAAATTTTGATAAATAAATTCATTAACTGCAAGATATTGCTACAATCGCTCAGCCTATTACTTCTATTGATTTTGAACTTGTGTAATTAGGGCTTCTTAAGGTGCTTTCATTTGTATCTGTTTGGCTACCTTTTCTGTAATGGTATACTTACGAATAAATAGGCAAAAGAGGAGCATGTTATTGATGGCGGAGTTTTTAAAATTTCATATTTGCATGTACTTTACATTACGGTTGAAATCATGATCATATTCCATTAATGACTGGAAGAAGGAATAATTGAAAAAATAAGATGCCTAATAGAATGTGAAGAGCTAATGGAGAAATGCGATATGAGGATTGGAATGTAAGTTATCAAGTTTTAATGTTATCCTATTTACTGGTGATTTACCCTTTTTCCTATCAACAGCCGGATAATTGTTTTATAATCCTGGAGTAAATAGAGTCGGTTTGAGAAACAATTTACCACAGTTTAATGAAATCCGTTTCGGAATCTCGTAGCTGACGTGTAGTACTATCAGAGAAGTTCTGGTAATTCTCATGATGAGTGCTTTAAAAACTTACACAAATCACAATACACTTTTCTGCAAAAATCCATACGATTCAAATGAACGTTTTAACTCCCACCCACTGTGTCTCACCCAATGGTTCTTATTCCCTGGAATTCATTTGCTGAAACGAAAGTCTTAAGGGCCCTCCTGAAAAGCCCAGATATGAGAAGAAAATGAATGACTAACTGAGAAGTATGAGGCTAGTAAAGAAGAAAAAGGAAGGTGGGACTTTATTGTTTCGGCTCATTAATTCCTGAAGACGAAGCGCGGCAAGCGGCAGCATGTCATTTGTTTTAATGATTTTGTGTTCGCAGAAAAGTGGGTACGATGATGAGTGGTTGGGGGGTGGGGGGTTGAAAGGGGAGGGGAGGGAAACTTTTTAGCGCTCCTATAACTGCTTCTGCTAATCTCCCTTTCCCTCTAACCCTCTCTCCCTCTGTCTCTCTCTCTCGGTTTTCAGCAGTTACATCTTCTCAAGCTGTCTTCTCTCCCTTTCCCCCACATCGTCATTATTCACGTTGCCCCGAAGGGAAGGAAGGATGGAAGGGGGGCGGGATGCGAGAGGAGGACGCTTTCGCTTTTACGATCTTTTCATCCGCGGTGGCCCCCCGACAGCGAGGGGGCGGGGGGGGGGGGAGTGGAGGCTGGGCGACTGCGTCGCGGTGGAGTGTGCGGGGCAGGGGACTGAGCTAAGGGGTGGGTATTCCTGGGGACTGGTACGGAAGGGAGCGGGAAGGGAGAGGAGAAGGGGATTTAAAGGGCAAAGGGTTGCTGAGGGCGGAAAAGGGAAGGGGCGAATGCGAGGGCCATCATCCACCCTCGCGCCACATCGTTTCGCATCCGCTCGCAAGTGGTGTTTTGACTGTCATACCGCATGCTGTCGACTCTCTCCAGGTCTCCTTCCACTTCGCCACGCCCCCTCTCCCCCCCCCAGCGGCGCCATTAAAAGGCTAACCGCCGGTCCGCCCACCCTCCCTCACCCCGCCCCCTCCACCCCTCATCCCTTTTATCACACCCCTCTGGAGTATCCACACTCCATCTCGAATTTCGCTTACTCCCAACTTTATGGTCCGACTCGATCTTTCCCTTGACGTATGTACGTATACACCGACATTCATACACATTTATACTCATGCATCTGGGGCACCGCGAATTTTGTCGCATGCGTACGTGACCCCACTTGGGATTGGGATTTCACGACCCCTCAGCGACTCCAGGACGGAGCTGTTTACATATTCAATTATCAATTCCGTAATGGTGGCATACGAAATGAATTACAGGGATTATTAGACAATACAGAATACGGAATGTCTTTCAGTTGAAAAAAATTACGCATGTTTCGGAATGAAAAACTCTCGTTAGCACTTACGGTAGTTAAAAGCAAATGATCACAATAAGAGGAGCATCCGACATCTTTAAACATCCTAATCACAGGTCAAAAGGTAGTAAGTTGTCAACAATTAAAATTACTGTGGAAACAACTGAATTAATGGATAACTCTTTCTTAATTATGAAAGTAATCAAGCTTGAAGCCAAACTGTTTAAATGATGACTATAAGTTACGATTGCTGCCTTTTGATCTAAAGTAATTTTTTCTTCTCATTAATAACTGTATCGTGGCTAAGAGATGCGTAATCAAGCCTCAGCTATGAAATAATTTCCTTTGGAGTTAATTTTTATCTATTGATGAGCCAACTTAAAATTTAATTAGTAATCGATCACAAAATTGGCATCACGTGCGCGATATAAACTTCATAGGATTTAAATCTATAATTAATTAATTTAGGCGATTAATATTAAAACACATAAGCTTATTTTATTCTTTCTTGTCAAAATCGATGGTCTAATTCTTTATGCAGATGCATTGACTCATTGAATTATCCACAATTCACAAAGGCACTGTATGTGGCTTCAGAATTGGAACTGAACAATCTCGATAATTATCGTCTCATTTTATCTTAAGGATCCCCCAGGGGTTAGTTGGAAAAAGGGATGACTATAAGGTCTCAATCTCGTCCAATAAAGTCATTAAATAAATAAAAGCACTAAATAGTGCTTAATGAAGTAGTTCATCTCATGCTTGTAAGCTCTATGCCGTGTGAATTCACTAATAAGGGTAGACTGACGTTGTTTGTGAGTTTCTTGATGACATTTTAACGCAATATACGAAACAATAAGTTCCTAACGATGAATATGAAACTATCTCAAGTATATGAATATGTATGAGAAGTGACTACTTCCAACATACGTAAGTTCCTTTATCTATGTCTCGTACAGTTTCCCAGGAAGATATGATGCCCTGCATTCCACGGAGCTCGTGGGAGGCTAATTGAGTCCACAGGCGTCATTTGGATTTGGGCCTCGACTCTCCGGTCTGGATTCGATCGCTCTCCTCGATTGATTAACATACCCCCAAATAGTGGAGTAGCGGTTGTGTTTTCATATTTGAGAAATAAGAAGATGAAAATATTAACGTCTATTTTTAAATGCTAATGGGGTTCGGAAACATTTCAAATGTTATAAGCTCTCCTAAAGCAGACTATGAACCTTCAAATGTTTATGAAGTTCAATAAAATCATTACAAACTAAACATTATCTATTGACAATTTTTTTCATCAATTTAGTTATCCAAATGTGAACATTTTCGGCATTTTCATTGTAAATGGCACCCACAGGCGTTTTAGCTTTTCTATTTATTATGGGCACTCATAACAAAGTAACAGTTATTCTCATTATTAATTTCCAGAATTGATTTCCGCCGGCCCCGGTGGCGGCGGGGTAACGTCCTCATCCGCCAATCCAAGGGTCGCGGGTTCGATTCCCGCCAGGGTGGGATTTTCCCCACCTGGGGCTTGGGTGTTTGCATTTTTGTGACTGTTGTGTTGTCATTGTTGTCCGATGTAAAGGCCAAAAAGTGCTGTTTTCGGGCCGTAACAAAAATAAATAAAATAATTACATAATAAAATAGAAGTTATAATTTGAGATTATCCAATGTCGCTCATTGAAATTAAAAATTACAGAAATGCAGAAAACTAATCATGAGAAAATAATTACTCAACAACTGTTTTTTGACTCTTTGGAATCGTTGGAAATGACCTACCACCTCCTTCCTCTCATCTACAAACCAAGTAGCAGTTTATGAAAACAATACGATTTTATAAGTAAATAAATAATCCTCACAATTCCAAGTCGAAATTGAGTTTTCCTTTGAATTTCTGGGAGAATTTATGTAAAAGGTTCTAATGGCAATCTCACGGAAAACCCCATCACTAATCCATTAATGCAGTGTGTTTTCCTATGAAAAGAGGTGAGCTAAGGTGTAATTTGAGGGTTATATTTCATCGCGAGAAACAACACTTGGGTTAACCTAGCGCGCAATTACCTGCTCCTCATCCTCTCGCCAGAGCTAACTTTTACCGGAGTGTAATCCCCGGGTGGATGTTCCGTCAATTTTGTGTCACCGCCTCCTCAACCCTATGGTTATCGCCGTTGCGGGTCGTATCTTCCTCTAGGACGCCCGGCGCAATCGAGCGTTTTGGCGTTTATATTCATGAGGGAAGTGATTGCTACACTTTCTTCACTCGCCTGGTAGTTTCGGAACGGTAGTTTGAGAGTTGTTCTCTCACTTCTGCCTTTGGGGGGCTATTCGAAGAAATACGCGGGGCTAATTTTAGAAGTGGAGACTCTCTCAGCGCTCCAGTCCTTTCTCCTCGTTTGAGGTTCATGGCGAAATCCTGAATAGGCTGCCCTAAAATGATACGTTCGTCATAAAGCGCGGAAAAAAGTGTGTTCTAGTCATACTTCTAACATTTAAACGATTTCTTATGGTACGATACAATTATAGTTCACATCAGACAAATAACTACTGAGTTAAATTGGCATGATTAGAAATTGTAATAGGTGAATACGGTACCGAAATTTTATAAATGAGAAGACTTTTCCTCAAGTGTTAAAATTTTCTTCAATATCTATTTATATATTCCATAAAACGAACGTGATAATAGTTTAAATATACAAGAAACGTAGCTACGGTCCTGAATCAATCCAAAGAATGTAAACAAAAAAATGCCGGGACCGTAAACTTGATAAGTTTACATCAAGTTTACGGTCCCTTCCTTTTTTTTGTTTACAGTGATTATAGCTGTTGAAGAATTTTTCTCTTGTATAAAGAACTGTATTGGAATAAAATTAAATAATGTTTGAGCTATGTACTTTTAAATGAAGTATATGAATTAAAATGGATTCGAACTTAAAGAACATCATGTAGAGGAATAAGGTTGATTAAATGAGGGCTAAAAAAATTGAAAGGACACTTCCACTTTTGTATTGAATTAATTAGTCTTACCTTTCCATTACCATATCTAAAGATACTTGATAGATTTATTCTAAGCGTGTTTATGAACATTTGAACATTTTATGAAGCAATGTACGTATACTAGATAAATTACCTCCTTTACCTTGTGCAGCACATTTTCTGCGTTATTCCTGGGACTGAATTTTTCCTTGTTTATGAAATGGTTCGTGATAAATTACAGGAATTTTGTAAATTCAGGTGGAAATGTATTTACCATTTCCTATTTATTTTGTTGTTAATGTAGTCGTGGTGTGAGATTATTCACCAACATTGAATTTCTGCTGTAAAAATTTATAACTTGAAACCTGTAGTTTTCCTTGTGTTTCACCGGGACTCAAATATTAACGAGTTGCACTAACTTTCTCAGGGTTACCTCGGAGCACGAAATAGGCAGGCGTGCTTGAAGTGCAATATGATTGAATTAGACAGAAATTTTCTATATGCATTTCCTTTTTGGTCCTGAAAATTCATCTCGCTTTTCAATACCCCTTAATAAATTTTTAGTTCCTCTGTTGCTTTATGACGAGTCAGCTAGATTTTAGATTTAGGCTGCTTTTAAAGGATATAGATACTGGAAGACATGAGTGGAACGGTAATTTGGGGCACAGGATTGAAACACTTGTTATGCAAAAAGGCAAATTTTTATTATAATTACTAGCACTAACATGTGAGAAAACTGGAATGGACGATGAGTCCTTTAAACATGCTTTCTATTAAAATTTCTATCCAGAGGTACTTTTATTTGGTACTAGATGTCACCCCTGTCGAAGTTTAATAAAATATAATATACATTTAATCTGATGACAATTGATTTCCTAATCTTCACATTTTTCAATTTATTGACTCCTCCTTGGAGATCTCCTTCTTTGCTATGACTTTGATTATATATTCAGGGTAATAGGATTTCTGAAAGATCGTGATGTGCTGAGGAAGAAACGATACATATGGTTGAGGAATATTACACGGACTGTTAATGCTTTAAAACAGTGTTGATAAAATTACAGGTTCTCTAATCTTTTATTTCTCTCAGTTACCGTTCCCAATCCCTTTTCAGGTGATAATTGAAATGCCATCTGTTCGTCCGGCATTCATTAATATTGAAGTTTCTAGCAAGTCTCTAGAAGAACGATATTGATAAATTGAATTTAATTGGTGTTCAAAGCATCAATTACGAGTTATGAGGGGATATTCTTTATTTCAAGAAGCAAAACGACAGTTTTCCTAAATATATCAAATTCCGCATATATTTTACTTTAGATTTCATATTTTATATCACCATGAAAACAATAGTCTGTAGAAAAATATCGAAAACCTTTCAGGAAAATTTACCTTTATAAATTCAATAGGAAGGATTTTTGATATCCGGGATCCATTTTTCATTTTATTTTTACTCCTTGTTTGATGGAAAAACCCATCGGCTTTCCGTCTCTCTCTCTTTCGTTTTTAATCCCTTTCCTCCAGCTTTGGCCTTCTCGTGAGCTGCCGCACCCAAAGTCCCAACCCCCTGCGCCAACCACCCTCCCGCACCCTCCCATCGCTTACATCACTTTTTCCCACCTTCCCCATTCCCCACCTCTTCTTTTCATCCCCTCGCCGCTCCGTCACTCCCCTTTTCAACCCTTTCCCTCCCCCGCACTCGTCAAACGCAGGCAAGCATTTTCGCTTTTCACTTTCATCTCTCCTTCCATCCATCCACTTTCTTCATTTGAGCCCTCGGAAAAATGTCGGCTTCCGACAAAAAAAAAACCGTTTCTCTTTTCCTCCTCATACATTCCCTCATCCCTCCCAACCCTCCTCCTCTCACACCCCTCCCTTAAGTTTCTTTTCTAGAGAGAAATAAATAGAAGGTGGCTTAAGGGGGGTGGGATTGAGAGGAAAGAACACGCAAGGGTCTTCGTTTTCTTGATCTCGTCGTGGAGGCTTGCGTGCCACGAGAGTACGAGGTTATTTTTTTCATTTATTCGTTGATTCTTTTTATTAGACGACAGTGGCAGGGATGCTCCAGCGTTATCGTAACTTCTAATTGAGGTTTATTTTGGTTCTTCTAATTATTATTCTATTTTCTGAAGTGATCGATGAGCTAGTTGGAGCTATTTTTGTCTTAAAATATTGTTTTGACTCACATGTGCTTTTTCCAGTCAGACATCTTGCAAGTCAATTACCAAAAAATTATTCAGTGGCAATAACTTTGGAAATAATTATTTTGACGATGGAAATAAAATAAGCCCCAATCAAATACTATAAAATCTAGGAGAAATTTTTATCTTCATTTGAAGGAAAGTTTAAAACCCAGTAGGAAGTAGAATATAAAAAATGAGAAATGAATTGAGGGATAACAAATAAATGTAAACGACCTGATATACATAAATAAATACATTTTCAGGTACCCATAGGCAATGCTGTAAACTTTTCCTCATCCAAATATTCGAGTGCTACTTTGGAGTTTTCCGCTCACTTTTGTTACCTTCATTAAATCTCTTTCCTTCCTTTCTCTTGTGCATGCTGACAGAAAGAGTGGTTATATAAGTATACTTTTGTTCGTGTGCGCAAAAATAATTTCGTAAAAACTAAGATTACGCTTGATTGAATAGCACAGAGTACATCTATAATTTAATTTTTCCCACTGAAATTGGAATGGACCAACTACAATAATGAAAATTTGACTAAATTGACAAAAATATTAGTCAATAATTAACTAAGTAGACAGAACAATATTTCAAATGTAATTATTATGTATTATATAGAATCTCAATCTCTGAAGTGTTTTTTTGTTTTCAGACATGTCCGAAGGAAATTTTATCAATTTACAGAATACACTCATAATTAACTAAATTTACCCATTAAAATCGTTATAAGCTCTCACTATTAGTAGTATTAAATTTCAACAGTAGCAAATAAGCTTAACACGGAAAAGATACCACTGAAGGGGGATTGAAACTCATTGGATAATATGGATTTTTCCATCATCCTTCACCAAATTCCTTAGCATTTGATTCTAACTTAAGAGGGAGTAATAAGAAGCTTCTTCAACAAGTATTTTAGTGAATTTATTCAAGCTCGACCCATCTATAATGTTATTACCATAAATAAATGAATCATCTGCGATGGCAAGGAATCGAGTTTTGATGATTCTGCAAATAACATCAACGAATGAGCTTTGCCGAGAAGTTCAAATATTTGCTATCTCGCTCAATCTGTTAAACCAATGGAGTTGTAGAAAAGAGAATATCAAAAGAATTTATAATGAAAATTTAATTCATCGAGCGATGTGCGATTGGAAAAACGATTTCAACATCAAACATCAATGGAAAGTGAGTAGTGAAATTAGCAGGGATCTGACTGTAAAAACATTATTTCTGTTATTAGAATATTGATAAATGTAATGAATGTGGTAATGAATGTAAGTTATTGACTACTTACAAGTAAAAATCATTTGTTAAAGCACTTCACCAAATTCATGACATCTTTATACTGTGAGGATATTAACCTTAAAATTTGTATTTGAAAACCCCTAATTCTCTCCTACTTACTTCATATGGACATATTTTAAATGCCAATTATATTATTGCTTTAAAATTTAACCAAAATAGGGCATAAAACCAAGAATAGTGTTTTTTAACTTTTACGTATTATGTTTAGCTTTAGGTAATTTAATACCATTGCTGTAAAAACGCCTGCCCTGCTCTGCAAGAGTAAAGAGAGTTTGTTTATGCTTCGTGTAAAATAGATAGCCGTGAAATAACCCGCAAGATGCGATGGCATGAATAGAAACTCGATCGAGGCAGCCGGCGACTGAGCCGACGCTGATTTCCTTCCTAATCACTCGCAAAATTAGAATTCGTGTATTTCATTTCCTGAACGCAGTTTCTTTTGGGAGAGAGAGAGAGGTCGCCCAAGAGGGGGATCCGTGAAAAGCATGCAATCAGCCCAGGCCATTTCCTTTTAATCCCATTGGCGCTATTCCTTCCTTTTCCTCTCGATCGGTGGGGAGAGGGGGCGGGAGACCACCCCCTTGAGTCAAACCCCTTTATCCCTCCCGGGCCACTTACCCTCACTCCGCCCTACGCCACCGCCACCCTCCCACGCCCCACCTCTCCAAATCGTCTCCCTCCCGTCCTCACCCATCTTTGTAGTGGCAGTCCCCTCCCCTTTAGGTAGCCTTTCAGTCCTCTCCCCCTCCTCACAGCCCTCACCCCTCTGCGAAGCCGCACCCGTCAATGGCACGTGGAAATGGAATCGCGACGGGGGTTCGCGTGTCTGTCTCTCTCCGCAGGTGTCCTTTGTGCGGGGGCGGGGGTGTCGTTGGGGGAAGGGGGAGGAGGTAGGTGGCGTGGCCCCTGGGTGGGGGACGTCAGCGTGTCGGGGGTGTGTGCGGGTCGTGAGGAGGTGAGGGAGAAATAGGTTGGTGGGGGACGGGAGGAATAGGAATTGAGGGAATGGAGAGAGTGACAGTGAGTTACATTGAACGCTAAATTTTTTCCTTCGGAATGGGGTGAGAGGGGTCTGAGGGAAAAGGGGGAAGGAGCAAACAGGGTGAGGGAACGCGCGAGAAAGGGGAGGCTGTACGGACCAAGTGGGAATAGTGTTCGAGATATCTTTTCGTTGAATTTATTTTGGTGTTTTCTTCGAGTTAGTTTAATTTGCTTTTGAACTGTCCCTTGTTCGATTTTTTTCCAATCTGACGAAAGATTTTTAAAATTTTCCATTACTATAGGTGAAGAATTTTTCTGTGTAAGAGCTTAAAGGAATCAAGTTCAAGATTTTACCGGGAAAAGTAGAAATGTGGGGATAGGAATTATCTCTTGGGTCTAAAAGCTACTTACTACTCCCAATTCTCTTTTCATCGCATTACTTAATTCTATTTTAATTTTTGCCCTCTCTATAGGGCCACTGTAGCCATTGAAGCGATTCAAAGTCACGCTATGACACCCTGGATATCATATCATAAATGTGGAAAGGAGGGGTAGCATAAATGAAAAATTGGAAAGGAAAGGAAGTAGGATTAAAGAATATGGAAGGAATCATTAGGCTCATAGATTCACACTGAATGAAGAGGCTACGGCCTATAACGGGCTTGTCAAAAATATTTTCATATTCTGTATAATACCTTGTAATTCTATGTACACAAGCTTGGCAAAAAACACCTTTTGACTTGACACTGAATGAATCTCCATCGCTGTAATTATCTCCGCCCACCAAGTATAACGAATTCCATTACAACACGAAGTACACAGCAAGGTGCTATACCTGTGATCTGAAGACCTAAGAAATAGAAAACATTCAGTGTCTAGAGAAGAATTGCTTGCATGTACGTATAAGACCAATAAATAGAACGAATCAGATGGTTGCCGACAGAAAATATATTCCACGGAGAAATCCATGTTGAAAGATTCATTTATCAAAATTTTCCATTACTTTCTGTATCAGGCCTCTGCAATTTCTTGTAGAGTCCTCCAACGAATAATATTTCCTCCAAATGCAATTGGTTGAGTCATATTCTGTTAATTTTCAAAACCTCTCTAAGGGTAGGCGAATATCGATTATAAAAAAACAAGTAAAGAAGACAGGAAAACCTACAAAAAAAATTGTATTCAAAATCACTGACCGAAAAAAATATTGTAGGCCAAAAGATTGGCAGTGAATTTCGAAAATAAATAACGCACACTAACTAAATAATGTTAAAGTTTACCCAATGTGTCCATTGGCACCGTCAAAAACTGGAACCAGGCAAGGGCCAAAAGTGAAAAATCTAAAGAAAAGTACTATTTAGCATAGACCTGCTATGAAGAATTAATTGCTTAATGGACTTCAATAATTCATGGGGACATTCCGCAGAAAAACGGAGTTTCCCACCACCCATGGGTGAGTTACTCGATGTGATAACGTTTTTTTATTCAAATTCCTTGCATTTTGCCGGAGAGCCTCAAATACTGTGCTAAATTTTAAGAATGTTGAATAATTCAGTCCAACAAAAATATTCAAAACGAGATTGTGCATAGTGTAAAAGTTTTCACTATTGAGCAAGTTATTTGTTGGACTGTTGAATTTATGGTTAATGGCTGAAATGTTTGGATGGATGTGTTTAATGTGGGAATTATTAAATAATGAATAAAAATAATAGCTTCATGGGTTCTGCCCAGCCAGTCAGTCTACTAACACTTCATTGAATAGCCGAGAGCACCGTTGATCCAATCGTATTAGTTAATCAACAGTATGCGACGGTGCAATTGTCGGTGTGCTTCTTTATCACCTCTTTGCTCTTGGTCACACCTTCGCCCCCGCCTCAGATTTGACTTTTTTCTCTCTCTGGTCATTTGAGTTTACGAATTCCTTACATCATCTGACATTTTTTTGTTCCCAGCTTCTCTCGTTCGTTCCTCTTTCCGGGCGTTGCGCTGCGCTTTGTTCGTCCCCGCCTTCTGTTTCTTTGTGCTCGGCGGCCCCTGTGGTCAGCTTTCCCTCGCCTCACTCATCCCCATCCCCGTCCACCCCTGACCGCAGTCCCTGGCCCTCCCCAGATTTCCGCGCCCTTTCCATTATTATTCCGGGGTCTTTTCGCCCGTGGTGGACCCTGCCTCCTCCCCACTCTCTCACGTGTACTCTTGTTGTCAGATGCAGTCGGGGGCCATTGTGGGGGCCATCTGCCCCCCCCGTCTTCCCCCACCCCTCGAAATATAACTGTCGCCCACCCTCGCCTGCTCACTCCCAACCCGCTTCCTTAATGCATTGCTTCCACGCCCCCTCTCCTACAACCAGTTTAGCTGGAAAACTCGGGAAAAACCCCCGAGGTGAGGAGTGGGGAAAAAAGGATTAACGCGAGAACCAATTACGCATTTATTTTCCCGTGAACCTCCGTCTCCGCCCTCCCCCCCTTCATCCCGTCCCCCTTTCCCCGTCGGGTCTCTTCAGCGCCCATTTCAAAGTTAAAAGATTAGCGGGAGAGAAAGATCACGCCATCATGGAATCCATTTGCGAATCCTTCTTAGGGAATGAAATGAGCATGAGGAAGTGCGGATTAGCAACTGAAAACATCACTATAGTTCTTTTCAATCCTATGTCAATGCATCTCGTAAGCGTAAGCTGCTGAAAGTTCTTGGACCGTGGAAAATCGGAAGAGTAGCTATTATGGATTGTATGATGCTGCCAAAAACTTATTATTTAACAGAAAAAAAACATTAGTATTCGCTTGTTCAAAGCGTGATTGGAAATAACGCATTAATATCCCATAGTTGATTTGAGAACGTTGTAACCTAAACAAGACGGAACAGAGAGTTAAGCTTAAATGACGTTTAAATTCCGGAAAACTTGCAGTTAAAACGGTAGAACTGAAAAGAAAAGTGTATGATGATAACTCGGGCACTATTGTTTAGGTGGTGTACACGATTTAAAATTGGTGGATAAAGAAATGAAAATGAAATCAGTCCCGGACGTACAATTTCTGTTTGCGATGAGGAAACGATTGTGAAAGTCAGAAAACGCGTGCAATGGAATCATTAGTCGACTGTTATGACATTAGGAGATGATTTAAATCGAGGGACAGTTCGTCATTTTTTAGTGAAATAGTTGGTCAAGGAAAAGGTCGTGTGTCGATTTATGCTACATACCTTCTTTGATGATCATACTAGAACCGCGTTCAGTACACAAAAGACAAATGTCCTGTAGAAATAAATATGCCTTAAATGTTGAAACAAAGGGTGAGACATGGAATTATGTTATTTTCCTGCAACCAAGCGTTAAGTGTGCTAAATGGAAATAATCAAAATAACCAAAAGGGAAGAAGTTTCGCTCGAAAAAACTTAGGACAACACTTATGTGTGTTTCTACGGGAGCAATAGAATTAATCAATATTAGATTGTTCCTTCAGGACAAATTGTGACTAAAGCTTTTTATTTAAGTACCCCGGAACGCCTATGCCAGAGGATTCTCCGAGTCCGACCTGAGCATCTAGCAGTTGGGCAATTCTGCATGAAAATTCACCGTCTCAACGGGAAGGGTTGTGGAAGGATATTTGGTCAGAAAATTAGTGTTTATACTAAGTAATCTGCCCCGTTTCCATGTATTATTCTCCTGTAACTATATGTTTCAATCAAAGTTAACTTATCGTTGATAAGATGACTGTTTGATGATGTTGAACACGCAAATGGCCATGACATTGACTCTCCCCAGACCATCTCATGAACACATACAAATGTCGGTCCAGTCTTTGCAAGGTCAATAACTAACTCTAAAGATGCAAAAGAAATTTGTATGAAAAAATAAAAGGTAAATTTTATTTTTATGTCTATTTTGTCGTCATTACCTATTTTATTATTTAATTGTCAGTGCCAAGAAATTAATACATTAAACCTCGCCAAGAAAATAATTTATGTGTTTTTTTTACTGAAATGACTCACTTAAAGTGAAATTTTACCTCTACATTTTAAATGTCAAAACACCGGTAGTTTGCATGTAGGATACTACATAGGTAAGTATCCGCATTGCATATTACTCTCCCTTTGTAATCCAAGTAATTCTATGTAGTACAAGTGTCTACAGAAAGAAGAGGAATCTTCAATGGCCACGAAACACATAATTGAAACCGATCACAAATGCAACTTCAACCCTAAAATAATACTTATCCAAGGAAAAGGGAAGAAACTAGACGCCCTAGAACAATTAGAAACAATTAAGTACAAGATCCAAAACGACCAGTTGCTAACTGAAAACTTATTTCAGTCTCACTCCCAGTCTCCTTGCAATAACATTCAATTAAGCCATCTGTCACCTGTCGCCACAAGAAACCTACCTACCTGTATATCCACTCTCTTCTTATTCCTGACTCACTCTATCCATTAAAACAGCGTCATCTTGAGGACTAACAGTGGAACAAACAGGGTTTACTCCGACGGAGGACGGACCTTTCTTACCCCTCGCGGACAAACCCTTCCTTGAGACCAGCCATGCACACAGCGGTTTAGTCTCGATCCAGCGCCGAAGGACACCGATCTCCCGCTCATTACAACAGCGGAGTGAATCGGCTCTCGGCACCCGGATGATCCTCAACGAAAGAGACCCATCGGCCAACGGACACGAGCCGACACCACAGGGCACCAACCTCCTTTCCCGCACACCGTGGGGAAACGGGTCGATGGATGCCATAACGAATCCAGATAAGAGGAAAAGACCATCTCCCCCTTCTGGCACCCCCTACTTGTACCTGTTTTTTTCTTCCATCCTTAAGAGCTTCGGTTTTCCCACTCGCCTAACACCTCTCAGGATGTAGAGAAACCCTGGTTTCCCCACTTTTTATGTTAAATATATGTATTGGACGCTGTGCAGTGAGATCCACACTTGAAAATTATATAGTGCACCGAAACTAGTCGGAAATAAATCTTTATTAAGTAGAAAATTGTTGAGTCTGTGGAGTCTTCGTCTCTGTTATTACGACTCGTATGGAACAGTTCCACCACATCGCACCTGAATCTGTAATTTATATTTCCACTCTTATTTCAACCTCGGCGAAGGACTTAGTCTCTGGACCTCGTCAATGGCTCCAATATTTTTTTATGATCTGCGGTGGAATATTTTGCTTGCGTATGGGTCCAATTGTTCGTTTCCTCTCCTTGCCGGAGTCTCCTACAAATTAAATGTTCATCCGAATTTTAAATCTCCTCCTTTTTTAACTTATTCGTCTATCCAATTCTTTATTTCATTCAGGGACACTCTATTTCAGACGTTTTCAATAACCTTTAGGTTTTCGTGTGATTCGTTGAACCACTTTTAACTACGATGGCAAAGTAAACTGCATAATTGTATTTATGAAAATTCCCTTTGCCTGTTACTTCTTGGATATAACGAACATCGTCGAACAGGACACCAGATTCTAATTCATGCTAGAGATTTAATCATTAATTTTACATTCCCTCCGCGAGTGATTCACAAAATAGCCCTTTCAATAATCTAGATTCTTCTTCATACATCTCTCGAGGGTTTGACCGCTTTCTTTAACCTCTCTCCTTCCACGTCCTCTCATAAGGCCAAGCTGTATATCACGTGAAGGTTGCTTATGCATTTTATGGCCGTGGGAACATTTCCATGGAAAGTTTCGCTTTTTAAAACAGACAGAAAGAGAGAGAAGCCTCTCGCATGCTGGGCTGTGCGCCGCGTATGCCGAAGCACATGGTATTCCAGGAGCAGGGAGATGCCGAGAGCTTGTTGAAATATGTCCTTTCATCCAGCCCCTGCGATCTATTTTTCTCCGCAATGTGGCCATGAGTTTTTATGGGAAGCATTCAAGGGGCTCGGATCCGCTCGCATTATCCGAAGAATATTGAATCAGTGCAATTTATGGGTTCCTTCATCCTCGACCTTCTATCGTTGTCAAAGTCTATTTGGCGATGAATTACGTTGAAAATTTATGGCTAATGATGATGTGACCTATGGAACCATCACTTAATCTCCCTATAAGACGTTATGCTCATTTCAATCCTATGTACTAATCAAGGGAAATTGGAAGTCATATTTTATTTATTTCAAGTTGGGCGAATATTCTTAGTTGATTAACTGAGGTATAAGGGGATATTATGATAGTTAAGGACGTTTTGGAGCATTATTTCACCATGTTTACCTTCATACATTCAATGAAATTTAGCGGGACACTCAACTGCTTTGGGAATACGCGCTTTCATTCGTTGTTATATTCATTAAATTTATACTGTTATCAGAATGAGCAAATCAAATAAAGCTTTAATATTTATATATTAAATGAATCAATATTTTATCTCCAGAGCTAATAATTTTCTATCAATAATTTTAATCTATTTTTAAGATTTTCCCCATGGTATTGCAAATAAAGAAAATATTTTGGAAGAATGTACACAAGTTCCTACGGTAAATTGCATGCCGAATTTAATTTTTCTTTTGAAAAAAATATACTCACATAACCTAAAACAAACAGGATTTCGTCATTTACCGCATTAGTAAAAGTATTTCCCTTGGAGGCGCCTAATATTCCTAAAAGAGTCATTTGTTACAGCTTCCCTGAAGCATCGCAAAATAGGCAAACTAAAAGATTCTGATTGGTAGCATCGGTACCATATAAAGATTATAAGGAAATTTGTGGGGGCATATAATGATAAGCTCCAAAGGGAAATAAAATTTACTCGAATATGTGTGAAATAAAACGGATTGACTATTCCTCAATAGAGAGTACTTTGTATCATAAACTTCGCGTTGTGTAACTCAGTTGAACAATTATAAAAATAAAGTTATTGATTTAATTGAAAACTTGTATCAAATTTTCAAAGTAATATAACCATGTTTTAGGATAAATAAAAAATGAAGGGAATGAGGGTTATTAAAAACGTAACTTTCTTTCTTATTCATGAGGACGATTAAGTTAAGTATCCTAAATTAGTAAATACTAAATATTTTATACTTGATAAAACAAAAAAATCGCTATTTTGTTTGAAAATAAGTGTTCAGTATTTAGACTGTAGTCCGTGGAAGTCCCATTAGGAGTGGAAATGTGAAAAATGTTTTCCTAGCCTAATGACTTCGACAATATAGTAGGTCGAGTGTAACGAATATTTCCATGAAGTACGGGAAAATTGGCCCTTGAATAATTATTTAGCCGTCATAAGTTATCGCAGCTCACCGTCTTTCGTTATTTTCAGTATTTCAGTCAGGCGTTAGTTCTGAAATACCACATTTCTCAGCTTGACACTGGTTTATCACCTATTGTTTCAACAGTGACCACCCAAAAGATTCTGGGTGAGAAGAATTATTGCCGGGATTTTGTGTGATTTGAACGAAATGGCAATTTTGGATGGATAAATGGGCAATTGAACATCCCATCCGTTCCCCGCAGGGAGCGAAAGAGATGGTGGGTGGACCGGACCCCGGGGAAGGCTAAGACGTACTCTTGGGAAGAGGGACCTCTCCACTTCCGGGCCGCCTTTCGACCTCTCCTTGAACTTTCCCGTCACGTGCGGGAGATATACTATATTGATTGAAGCTATCCACAGAGAATTGAGCCATTTTTCAAGGTGGCGCATGAATGTCCTCCCTGCCTCTCTTTGTCTCTATATCCTTCCCTCTCTCCGTTTTAGCCTGCTGGTAAATTGAATTAGCAAAACGGTGCGCGTTAGGATGGATGAGAAGTTTAGCCTCCGTCCATCAACGCGATGAAACTTCGTCGATGTCTTTTGTTGAAAGAAAGAGCTTAAGCTCTCTGTGTTCTCATGATAGGATTATCATTAGCTAAATTATTTAGCTACCAATCATTGAAGTATGATTCAATACATCAATAAAAACATGAAAGAATCTTCCATACGAAATAGTCTACCGATTTAAGACAAGTTATGATGGACCCCGTTACTAGACACAACTCCGCTCTTTAGCTCTAACTATCGAACTAGCGAACTATCCATTTACTGCAAATTTACATTTCTTATTCTTTAGCTTTGCATATTTTCCAACTCCCTTAGAGGCATCCATCTAATATTTACCTTCCTCATTCTCACTTTCTTAATATTCTACACTGTATTATTATCATCAGCACTACTTTGCCTTTCCGTACCTCTTGTATTAACTTACCTTTTCGTATTTGACTTTCTCCCATATGCCGTATCTCTTCCCTCACCTCGACTAAAACTTTATCTAATTCTGGTATCAAACGACCTGGATGGAGCATGAAATTCCTTCAATGATGTCGAAGAACAAAGTAACATAATACCGTCTTCTTTCTAGCTAGAAATTTAACAAAATGAATACGAGCATTTATCCATGTAAATTTGAAAGAATAGACTCTACAAGCTTAAACCAATTTGTTACTTATAATAAAAATGAAAAGACCTACTTTTAATTAAAACTTTTTTAAACCAAGGCATACTTAAAAAGGTCTTTTGTTTGTATAATATAGGATCACATTGTATCAGAGAGTTCATGTGGCATGTGCCTACATAAAAGAAAAGATGAAGTGGGTGAGCGAATTGACAACAAGTGAAAATCTATGAGGTGCTAGTGTTGCACTCGAGTAAGTCAGTTAGGTATTTATTAGCAATAGCATTCGTAGCATAGGTATTAGTAACAATAGCTCATTCTCCAACAATTATTTTCATGATTTTTCACCTATAATCGTGTTATTTTGAGGACTCTAAAAATTTTACCATATTTTATTTGAAAATATTTTTAAAAGTTGATTGAAAAAGTTTTTGTTTGTTAAAATGGTTTAATTTCTGGTAATGTATAACGTTAACTTCAGAGAAGATCTTGCGTGCTCTGATGTCCATTACGCTTTTCCTGGAAGCAGCAATGTCGATTTCGGCTGGTACTCAATAATTAAGGAATGGATAGTAAAATTATATTATTCGACTATCCTAGAAAGACTAACTATTCCTTATCATAAAAATATCATTTAAATCGGTATGTTTTAGAATTTTGTGCATTCTCTACTAGATTAAATAGTTTAAGATATTTTATCATGCAATATGGTTTCTAATAATGAAAATGGAAAGCAGTGAATTGGGATTCCTCAAGCTGAGCCTTGCGATTGATGAAGATTGAATTAAAAACATCAATCAAACGCAAATAATATTTTAAAGAGTGTTGAGGTGTGATGAACGTTTATATTGTATCAATAGGATGAGATATCACTTCATATTACTTTTCAAAAGGCCAAATTATATAGTTATATTTTTATAGAACTTCATTATACTCTTCTCTCATTTAAGAAAAAAAAGCCAATCATAACAGCTCTGTCAGTGAGAAAACTTAGTTCTGGCTATGGATTTTGCTGGTCGATAGACGGCAGGCAGTTTTACTTGTGAATGTGAGGGCACTGGCGGTTGCGTAACGAAATCCGGGGTTTCTTAATGTAAGTAAGTCATGGAAACAAGAGAACCCACCACTACCCCACTACACGGTGATTGTATTCGTGAAACACCGGGGAGAATATTCGTTTACCTGTCGCGGAAACACGATATTCTGTGCGAAATGAACTTCTCGAAGGGGCGTGGGTGAGATGAGTGAAACCTTAAGCTCCAAGCAATCCAATGAGGAATTCTCCGAACTCACTCGGTGCAGAGCGATCGGTCGTCGAAACGGAAAGGGGTCGCAGCATTAAATTGAAGTGATTCCCCCTCCTTCTTTTCCTCATCTTACAAACTCGAAGGAAAAGTGTTGACTCCGCAGCCTCGCCAGCCTTCTCATTTGTCTCACCTCTCAGCTTTCTCTTATTCTCCCTTTGTAAATTCTCCTTCTCCTACCCATTAACTCACTCTCTCATCTCTTCCCGATCCACTTCTATTCAAAGACGCCATGTTTTATTTGTATATGAATATACGTAATCCTACACACGATAGAGCTCGGCTATAATCCAACACCGGCTTATCCACCTTCTTATACTCATAGTTTTGTCACAATTATTACGTACCTTTTGTGAAAAAATTGTTACTAAGAGTTTTGAAACTATGTTAGAAATAATACATGCAAAGGATAAAAATAAATAAAGTAACATTCTACCGAATGTGCATAGAGGATTCATAAACTTCCTGAAAGACGCCATATTGTTCATTTGGAATAATATGAAAATACAACAGGGAGAATCTGGAACTAAATCAATAAGAAAAACAAATAGGTTCAATGATAAACTCTTTGAGGAACCCCGGAGATTATTTGAAGAGGAATAGACTTAGTCATTGAAATCGTATTAGAATTCCAAGAGATATATTAAAACTTTCTGCCGGCCATTCAATTCTGACATCTTTCATTTTAAGAACAACCCAGAAATTCCTATTGTTGAAAAATGCAATACTTTGAAATTGTTGCATCGTAATGCGCATCTGCGGATGACTCCTTTAAAAGTTACTGTTGCGGCCTATCCCACGGTTTATTTAAAGCTTGCCTACTTTTGAAGATTGTGCTTTATGTTATAATCAATAACCAAGAGTTTTTCTTAAGTAAAATATTGTCACCGTTAGAAAAATCTTATTTGAAGCTTTCGAGTATATTATTTAAATGCTGAATCATAGCGGAATTTGTTGACTTGCCAGCCATATTATCATTCAATAATATGTTTGAATTTAAAATAAACACAACTACGAGAAATACCATTTGAGTTATAATTATTATTTTAATAACGTGATGCGAGATTTTAAGTGTAGATATTAAACAATGAATGCTAAATAGCAAAAAAGGCAAGAAACTAGGACTAACTTAATGTGCATTTTTTGGTTTGTGATCATTACAATGAAAACTTAAATGCGTCTACTGTTAAGAGCTTTGTTACGATAACACCATATTCTTCCGCACTTCTAATTCGCTCTCTGATATCCTCCGTACCAGAAATCATGTTACTATTGATTCAAATGTACCAGTATGTAAAAATTCACTTAAAATATTCGGTTCTTTTACTTTGGTCTGCATTTAGGGAACATCAGGGAAAAATATTTCAAGACTTCAAAGGGCCGACAATTAAGCTAGGTATTATATTCCATCACTAACTTCATTTAATGATTTTTATTCGAAAGATAGTGGCGTTAGTATATACACTGTAAGAGTATAGAAAACAAATTACAAGAGAAACTACCTACAACAAATGTGTCTACAACTTCCTCTCATGATCAAGGAGAAACGAGTGGTAAAATGCCATTAATGAAATTTCGTTTTAAAGCTGTAAAGCTAGGGTTTCTGCCAGCCCCTTGAATATTGCCAATGTCAGTGAAAATGTCTTAGTCGTTATGTGTCCTCAGGATGAATTCCAGGTTCCCACGCCCTCCGTCTCTCGCATGCCTCCCTCCCGCTCGCTCGCCCTTCCCCGACGTCGCGGCGTCCGTGCGTGTGCAGCTGGGGGGCTGCTCTTCGGGCTTCAATCAAAATATTTGGATGAATCGGAGATATCATCTTTCCCTTGTCTTCCCATCCACCACCCCTCCATCTCTTCCCTTTCCGCACCCTTCCTCCGGTGTGCCGTTGCCCTCCCCTACTCCTCCTGCCCACAAGCAAACACACGCACACACCCTCTTCCCCCGACGGAACCTCTTATCTCCCAATCTCTTTCCATTGACTCTTCGCCCGGGAACATCCAACCTTCTCTATGGCTAGAAAAATACCGTCACTAAAATTGCCATCCCGATCCGCTGCACTCTTATACGTATAACGTTGACACATAAGCTGGAAAATATTATCTCCCAAATGTTCAGAAATTCGGCGAGATATTCTTCATTTAATTTGTATCAACTTATGGCACGCATATCTTGGGTGCTTAAAAATTTTAAGCAAGAAAAACTTACCGAAAATTTGCAAATTTTCTGAACATTTTAAGGTTAAAAATATTGCCAGAAAAGTATTTTCCTGGAGTTTATGAAGGACTTGCTTGCAATGACGAGAATTTAACATTATTTGTATATATATATATATATATTGAAAATAATGAAAAATAAACATGATAAATCCTCTTGGATTAATATCGGTGGATTAATGTATATAGTATATTTATGAAAAGCTATGTAATTTACAATGCTCATCACTAAATAAATCTAAAAATAAATACAGCTCTAGTACATAACACAGGGCTATTCTAGGCAGGGCTAGGGCAGGGGACAGGGATATAACACAGGGCAGGGATATTAATCTCTGTATTCCAAAATATTGCAGCAACCGAAACAGCACCAATTGAAATAAAAATGGGAACCACTGCTCCTATAATTAACAAAACCGCCACTTCACACCGACACAAGATCAATATCACAAGTCTGAACTTAAATCACTGTCAACTTGTGGTTCCACCGTGACGATTTTACCTCACATTTGTTAACGTCATTATTTAGCAATTGCTTGCTCACAACTTCCATTTTAAAATTAATCTCTTAGCAAAATTGCAAATGTTTCCGAATAATGAAGGCAAATAAACGAGAATTATTAGATTTGTCATTCTAAGAATTTTTCATTGACATACAAGTGATGCATCAAAAACGAACAAATTCACTGTTGCTTGAAAAAATGCAACATTGCCGTGAATTAATCAGGCAGAGGAAAGTTTGGATTCAAACCAAATTTCCATAATAACGGTATCGATAGAAGAAGTGCAACCAACGTGATGGGTATTTTTATTTGATGAATTTAAGAACTTGCTGAATTTAAGACACTTGACTGTGTTAAGCAAGTTTGGCTTTGACTTGAATAAATTTGGTTGATTTTCGCAAGTTTTGTTAACACTGAAAATTTATATTTTTAGCAGTGCAAGGTTTGTTTTGCAAACACTGTCACGCATACTTTAATCGTCTTTATTTGTTGAAACTATTTTTTTACTCCAACATAATTATAAGTAAACATGCACAATATATTTGATCTTCATTGCATTTTTATCGCAAATACTTTTCTTAAAACGGATTAAAAGAATACCAGTTATTGAAGACAAGGAGGCTTATTTGAACCTAGGCGCTTGTAAAATTTTCAGTCCAAGGGTCATGCAAGTTCCGTACAGTTAGCTCCTAAGAAATCTCGCAGTCACCCTAAACTGACTTACTAGTTAGCCTTAGAGTGCCACCGCTCAGCGTATTTTCCGCGGAGTGCATCAATCTCGACCTGGGAACGCGATCCACCCCTTTCTACCTGCGCTTTTCCTACATCTATGTCTTAAGGTTCGAGGTCTTAAGGTACATTCATGTCTTAAAACTAATGCCCACATGCTCGTAAACCCCAAAAAATTGACCTTCAGAAGCACTTCTGGTGGCATGTGGAAGTAACATTTTATTAATCCAGTGTATTTTGAGAAGCGGAAGTACGAATGGAGAGGTGTTATAGTGCAATGTCAACGCAAGCTCAACAGCGTGCTGTTGTCGAATTTGAACTGCTGAATAAAGTGACTCCTACTGAGATTCATCGTCGTTTAAAGGCTGTTTATGGTGACGATGCTGTTGATAGGTCTAATGTAAATTGATGTGTAGTAAAATTTCGTGGTTGCGAGCCTGGAAAAGCCATCATTGGTGGACGTCCGATCACTGCCACAGACGATAAGCATCGCAAACTCGTTGAAGATTTGATCCAAAATGACCGGCGAATCACTCAAAAGCGTACCTCAAACCATATTGAAATATCCAAGTAACCTGTCGGCTTCATTATTGAACATTTCTCAACGCTAGTCCACGCACCTCGCGCGCAACTGGAGAGGCTATGCGAAACCTGAAATTTGTGCTGATTCAACACCCTCCTTATTCCCCCCATCTTGCGCATTGCGATTTTTCTTTTTTTCCTCAACTCAAGAAACACCTCAAGGGTAATTATTACATCTCGGACGATGAAACGAAGGCAGATGGCAAGTCCTGGATTCGAGAAAAGTCAGAAGGGTTTTTCAGTGACGGAATGAAAAAACTTGTTACACGCTAGAAGAAATCTGTTAGCCTTAACGGTAACTATGTTTAAAAATAAATCTATGATTTTGAAACTTAAGAATCATACTTTAATGTAATTTTGTCCCGATCTTGCTATGTTTTCATTCTTGCTCTCCAAACATGCGTGCATTACTTTTCAGCCTACCCTCGTACTTCCAATTTCTCGTGATGGGCGGGTTTTCTTCATTTTTGAACTTCAGGAACTAACCAGTTATTCATTAAAAATATGAATGAGTGAACATAAAAACTAAATTCAATGATTGAACTAATCGACAAATTTACTTAGTCACATTTGAAATCTCGTTATAGAATGCGAATTTCGATGCCAGTTTGCCCGTGATTACAAGGAGCATGGCAGATCGATGTTTCTCTTGAAACCTCTCCATCCACTAAAATAAAAATTTCTTGCAAACTGTAGCTAATTTCATTTACGTCGCGAAAATTTTACGGTGCATAAGGTATTGGCAATTTATTTTCCCTTCCCTTAACTCTCCTGCCGCGTCCTCTCGTCCGATTTTCTCTTTTGCCTTTTTCAATTCACCCTTTCCTCAGGGGAATGCCCTAGGGTGAAAAGGAAGGGGAAGGAGTGATTCGAATGGTAAGCCGGAGAGTTAAAGAAGACGAAGAGATGAAAGTAATACGTTTCATTTTTTTCCTTTCCGGGAGAACATGCACATTTCGGCTTGCCGAGTGGGTAAAGTAAACAGCGAAGGAGACGTTCTATTTGACTTCATTGCCCTCCGTTCCTTTTTATTCCGCTTCCTGCACTCGGACTCATTTTATTCTAGTCTTTAGGGTGACTATTCGATTTCCGAGGGCACAAGAGGCATAAGTTTCTTACATGGATCCAATTCTTTTCAAAATACGGAGCTCGAAATATAGTGGGCAAGAGGTTACCCTCTCATTTCTACATGTGTGAATACCACCATTCGTTCTGGAAATTTGTAAAGTGACTTATGCTCATCCTTAATTCTCACTATTTCTTTTTACTTTCATTGTAAACATTCTACCATCTTCAAATGAAATAAATTCTTGATAAGGACTTAATAAGGTGAGGTGGAAATTAGCTCGATCAGTGGGAAACAAGAAATAACGGTACTTTTTGCGCATTTTTTCGTGAGAGCCTACCGTAACTTCACTTGTATGCTAAAAAAAGTTCATTAGTTTATTTTCAAAAATTAAACGTTACAAACATTAAGTATACTTTTGCATTCATAACGAAATATGGTCTTAATCAATGGAGAAAACTGTAAAGTAATTTTTTACAGATTGGACATTAAAATATCTCTTCCTTGTTTGCTTTCACTTATTGTATATAATTAAAAAAAATATAATGCATAGGTCATCCAATATGAATATTATTTAATAAAAAGTGTGGATTTTTCTTCCTTGTTTTAAAGATATTTTTTTTGAAATGCGATTGAAAAAGCCATGGTTTTCGTTAAATAATATTATATCTATAAACTTGAACAGCAACAAACAACATAAGGACACAAAAAGAGCACTCACCCGTTATTTCTTAACAATTTTGACGGCGCTAAATTTCGTCGAATTTATTAAGAAATAAAGTGTGAGTTATCTTTTTGTGTTCTTATATTGTCTGTTGCTGTACAAGTTTTTTATTCAACACTTCCGTCTTACTTCGACGAAATCACACATATATATATATATATATATATATAGATATATATATATATATATATATATATATATATATATATATATATATATATATATATATACACATATATATATAAAACTATGAGTTTTGAGGTTTTTTATGAGTATATTCTGAAAACAAAAGAAATTGCCTTTTTAATTCCTAAAATTAATACAAGAAATCCGGACTATCGGTATGACAACAGTCACACTTTGACAAGACACTTACTCTACTCTTTAAGGGTCAATTTTAATATTTGTGGCCGAAAAGTTATCAATTGTGCTAGGCAAAAATTGCAAAATATTTTATTAATAGCTCATTGAAAAATTTTATATGCATGAGTGATATAGTTTTTATAGATTAAATATGAAGAATTTTAAGATTAATTATGTTTAATTTTTATTACTTTTTATGTGAATAATATTTTATCGATAACAGGAATAGCAATCAACACTGGCACTGGGAGTGACACCTTACAGATATCGATTGTCAATATCTGTAAGGTGCCACCTCACAGCCAATAGTTCACGCCTTCTTTGTATCAATAATGGCATAGTTTCCATATAATTCAGTTATTCGATGGACTACACGAGTTCTATACGAGTGCTCTGTGAAACGCTTTTATCCTGGAATTAGAAGAGATGCGCCCGGTGAATGAATTCAAGGGATACGGGGGGGAGAGGAAACGCCCTACCAACCAGCATCACATGAAGCGTTGTTTCCCTCTCGCTCCCTTCCCACTACATACTCACCATCGGTCTTCCAACCGGACGACCGGATGTCTTCTTTGATCCCTCTGTACATATATTTATCCGAATCCGTCTCTCGTCTCCTCATAACCGGCTGTCGCCCCTGGCGACAGCGACAGGAACCGTGCTGTTTCTCCTTGCTCCATCCATCCATTCCTTTCCACCCTCCCGAAAAAAGCCCCTCCTCGATTCTTCCCCCCTTTCCCCTGCTCCCCTGTGTCCCGTCCAGATGGAGTGGCGTGGTGTGCCACCCCCGCCTCCCACCTCCCTCCTCTCTTCCCGACTCGCCTCCTCCACTCGGCCATGCAAAAACCGTCCCGTCGGACTGCCGCCGCCCCCGGGCCCCGATAATATTTGTTTTAGGTAGAAAACACGCAGGACCAGCGGGCCTCGGGATATCGTCTGCAATTTTTCCATTTCGATTGTTCGGAAACGAGAGAGATGGGGGCCGCGGGAGAGAGAAGCACATATAAGACACCAAAGGGATGTTACTCTCCTTCTGTCGAAATGTTTTCGTTTCATTTGGAGTCATTCTTTATATCCTGCCGCGCATCCTCTCCGCTCTCTGATTTTTCTCCGACAAACCCCGCGGACGGTGGATTAATGCGCTGGAAAGATATACGCTCCAGAGCCGCGAAGGAGAAAAGTTTCATCTCTGTGTTTTTTTTGGCCTCCCTTCGTCGTTTCTCCTGTTTGATTCATCGTTTTGGGGGTACGATGATAGGGTCGGTTTTGTTATAACGTCTCATCTGGAAGGGTTTTTTAACGGTTTTCTTTTTCAGGGAATATGCCTGTAAAAAATCGGAGATTGGAAGACGTAACTATCTCCGGATTCAGGCTCATAGTGGGATGGACGCTCATCATTAAAATGTGGATTGCCTATAGATGGGAAACATCCATGATTGGGAAGAAGAAATGTAGACGGCTACTCAGTGAAGATTTGCCTCGAAATTGCTAATAGGAAGAAGCAAAACATTTTTGGTAAATGCGAAGGTTTTAATTCCTTAAGAGTAATGTGGTTGTTTTCTATGTACCTTTGCTGTTATGTGAAAAACAATTTCCTCTCATGACGCATCCGAAAACTGATTTTTGCATAAAAAATTAGCTAGTGTACAATTGAACACCCTCTATGGTAAAAACTTGAATAATTCTTACATGTCAAGTTTTAGAGTATACTGTTTACTTCTTACCCACTTTGGTAGGCTAAAGAAAATATTAAGGTACTTGAGCGATGGTAACCTCGAAATATTCATGAATATTTGTGTCACACTTAGCGTTTTATGTCACCTAAAGATGACAAGATGAAGTAATGGACGCAGGTGTCATGATTTGTGATAACTGCTTGAAATTTTCAAAATGTATTGGAATGAGTGTCGCGTTATCCCTTAATTGTATAGAAATTGTTTATCTTGTATTTAAGATGACGATGAATATCTAAATAGGGGAACTGTACGCTCATTAATTGCCACTCATATGAAATAACTTTTCATGATATTTCGGTTAACGGCAACACTTTAGTCAGAATTATTATGAGGCTAAAATTGTCACACAAATAATCCATGAGCATTTTAAAATACTGTTTTGAAAATCTGTCTTTCCCTTCTCTTTCATTTCAAACTCAAGCCCTTCCCACACTACTGTTAACATTTCATCAGCATTTAGTGTGATGAAAATTACTCCCGATAACGGGAAATCTTGTCTCACATTCATGCCTATCACTGCTCATCCGGATTTTCCCTCTGGTTTCCTTACCTTGACCGTCGGCTTCATGCACAAGTTTCTTTATTCTAGCTATAAAAAGTCACCTCAACCTCAAGCCAACAACCATATTTTCCGTTATTTTCAGTAATCTTTTCCACTGAAACTGTTGAAATGGCTCCTCAAAATTACGAAGTATACAAAGACGTCTTGATAACTGTTTCCTTTTTACTAATCTTCTCAAAGCTGAAATGACGTCGCGCGTTCCTATGTCCTCTTTATCCCCATATTGGCACTCACCTTTATAGTTGTTCATTTTATTTACAATATATTGTAACAGCCTATTACCGATTCTTAGAAATACCTGTGCTGCGAACGCAATAAAACCTATCGTCCTACAATTCTCACACAAAGCTGGTTTACATTTTTTCGGACCCGGAACAAAATTGATCAAAGAAATATCTTCTTTCAAAAGTGCTCCCTTATAATTACTGTGTTCAAAGATTTTTTCTTACCATTTTACCCTTAAATTGTTATTAATATAATAATACGAGAATATTACCTATTTCTACTTCCTCATTTGGCTTCACCTCCTTTAGATCATTTTGCATCCCCCTCGATAGGGTCTCTGGGCCGAAGTTTTCCTCGTCCAGGTCGTAGTCCCTTGTCATTTCTAAAAATAAATACCGCAAAAGTGATAACATATAACATGAAATTATGTGAGCTCAAGATGAGAAGCATGAAAAAAAATATATTTGTTTTAAAAAGGGGCTAATATCGCTTAAAATACGTGTTACGGTCAATATTAAGGAAAAAAGCAAACACCAAAATATTCGAAAAACATGGAATCGCTTCCTCAATATTACGGTCTTAGCAGTTAATGAATTAATTTCCAGAAAATGTATATAAAAAGAAAAAATAACCTTAATTGTACAACGCGGAAGTTAAACAAGAATAACCTACGGAAGTAAAATCGCTAAGACTTCAAATTTATGCCATATTAATATGAAAAATACACGAAATGATATATATATATATATATATATATATATATATATATATATATATGTATGATTTCTTCGAAGTAACACGGAAGTGTTGAATAAAAAACTTAGACAGTAACACACAGCACGAGAACACATAAAAAGAACACTCACAATAATATCTTGATAATTTCGACGGACTCGAGCTCCGTCTTCTTCGGAAGATAAGATATGACTGAGGAAAAGGGTACGCGGTGCAGAGAGAGTATGGGACGAGGAGAGGGGAAAAAAATTATTCATCCGCATACATTTTGTCATCCTTGTCCTGGGTTTTGACTTGTCAAGCCCATATGATGACTTGGTGAGTTGATGCCTTGGTCATGGGTGTTGTGGGATCTGTGGATGAATTGTTAGTTTTCTGTGTCGCTTGTTACTATTTCCGCATCCTCCTTATTCCATCTCCGCTCCCCTCCGGCCTCCCTTTCCCCCTCCATAACCTCCTCCTTCACCCCTCTCCCACTACCTGTTCTCCGCTCCGCTTTCTCCCCCTCCATATACCCCTCCTTCACCCTCCCCCACTACCTTTTTTCCCCTCTCCTCGTCCCATACTCTCTCTGCACCGCGTACCCTTTTCCTCAGTCATATCTTATCTTCCGAAGAAGACGGAGCTCGAGTCCGTCGAAATTATCAAGATATTATTGTGAGTGTTCTTTTTATGTGTTCTCGTGCTGTTAGTAACTGTCTAAGTTATATATATACTATATATATATGTATTTGTGTGTATATATATATATATATATATAAATATGCATATAATACTTTTGTCACTTTTTTGAAAATCCCACTAATGTAAATGGACTAATCGACACAAACACAGAAACTGAAACACATAAAAGAGGGACTCACTGGGTCTCGAATTTTCGGTGGTGCACCCACCTTTCTGTTCCTAACTCCTCTTGAGAAAGGTGGTTGCACCACCGAAAATTCGAGACCCAGTGAGTCCCTCTTTTATGTGTTTCAGTTTCTGTGTTTGTGTCGACTAGTCCATTTACATTATACATATATATATATATATATATATATATATATATATATATATATATATAAAATAGCTATGAACGGGATGAGATCATTCACGATTATAACATATCTAGGACAAGTACTAAAAATTTCGAAAAGTTCAAGAAATTTCGAATCAATTCAAAAGAACAAATGCTGAAAATTTAAATTTAATCCAATAGAAATTTGGCTCGATGTCGGGGAAGTTAAGGAAGCTTAGTCAACAGTTATTATTATACAAGGTCTGTACCAAAAAATGATGAGACTGATCTTTCTACGTGTAGACGGATCATAATTAATGAGGTATCGCCTTCTAGCGGCATTTATGAGAAGTAAAATACCCCCTTGCTCATGGCGCTATTTCGACTTGTCTCAGCACAATAGCGATTCTTGTCTAAGCCTCCCCTCGCCTGCATTACAAATTATTTTGTCAGAGAGAATGAAGGTGTAAGAAACAATGGGTGTGAATTGAATTTTCTTTTAACCTCGGGAAAATGCAGCTAAAACTTATGCAATGATTCAAGAGGTATTTGGCAATTAATTTATGAGTCGGACACAATGTTTTCGTCGCTTCCAGTCTCGATAAATCAACCGATGAAGAAGCGAGAGTAGGACGACCATCGAAGTCAACTGCCAATGGTTCATTCTTCTTCTATGTCTGCTGTTTTACTGATATCTACTTCGCTTTGGAAGTACATCTCGAGATATCTTGACTCTACATTTTGATTGGGTCGAAACCTATTATTGTCAGGATTCGTTGCCATTATCTTGTCCAGCCTAAGGATATAGAATTAAGGCAGTTTTGCATTTCGTTCCTCAATAGTGTTTGTAATGTTACGACGTCACTCAACTGGTTGCCACCCTGGCGTCACAAGCCTTTGCAGCTGACTTACTGAGGAACGGACGCAGCGCGTACTGCCTTTCGTCTAGTTCCTACCCTTCCAAGTTTCTAGCTGTCATGGATGACCCCACCAGGAGCAAGTTTTATTACTCCCGTTCTGTGGGGAATGAAGTCTACGTTTATTCACTTTATTTACCGAAGCCTGAAATTGAAATTTTACTTAATGAAAGAATGTTTGCTATTAAACATAATCCCAAATAAATCCTACGAACCCGATCAATAACAGGTAGAATATTGAAGGAATTAACTTCGAAAATTTCTCTATATCTAGTTTTATATTTAGGAATTTCCTTAGATATCACATCCACACATCCAAGCATGGTTCTCAGTGATTTGGGAATATATAGTGTAACACATATCTTTAAAAGGGACGAAAGGAAGGAACCATGTAATTACGGATCTCTCTCTCTCTCTCAGCCATATCAAGGTCAAGGAACTATCTAGGTCAAGGAACATGTCATTGTTAGTTCGGAAAGAAGGTATCTCGGTAAACAGGAGTAAATGATGAAAAACCAGCTCGGTTTACGAAATGGTAGATTCTGCGAGACCCAACTTGTGGGTTATGCCCATGATTTTTTGGATTTGGGAGAAAATAATGTTTTAGTTGACGAGGTATTTCTAGAAATTAAAAATATTTCAGCAAAATATCTCACAGCAAAGCTAGACGCCTATGCCATGTATACAAAAATATCTTTGAAAGGATTGAAGAATTCTTGAATGCTTGCTTATAAATGGTAGTCATAGATGCATTTAGCTCTAATCTAGTATAAGTTACTTCACGTGTTGCTCAGGGAAGAGTCATCAGTCCTTTCTTTACGTTAATAACGTAAACTTCGAGGTTAATAGTAATATACACTTATTTGCCAACAACGCAGTGTTTTAGAGAGATATCCGTAGTCCTGAGGATAAAGTTGTGTTAGCATGTGATCTTAAATTATGATGACAAAATAAAAGCTATTTGAAGTTTGGAATATTTCTTTAAATCTACCTTTGAATAAGCAAATGGACTCTTATTGCGGTCGTCGCGGACCAATTAGTTGTATTAAGGGATTACCAGTTTGGTTTGTTTTCAATGCGTGGTGCTTATATTTAGAAAGTGGTGAAGAGTAAAAAAAAAGTTGGAAACTATGGTATGATCACAAAACACGTATGTGAAAACTGTGCCACTTTTATTTGCAACCCGAATGTTTTCCGGCATTTAACGAAACGTCTCAGCTTACGTGTTTACTTGTGAAGTCGAATGCACATCAATTTGGTCATTAGCATGTAGTCACCAGTTTGTTAAAAAGATAAGAATTAAAAAATCAATTAAATATAATGAACTATTTACCTTGATACGAAGTAAGAAAAGTTCAATGAAACATAATAAAAGATTTCTTTACTCTCCTCGGCCTCATTTGGGATGTCAGACTGTCTAGTGATGGTCATGGAAAAATAAAATATTGTTTAAGAACGTTTTCTCTGCATAAATAATGAAATAATTAAGGTGTTACTAATTGTTTAATATTACTACGTACATACCTGCTAACTAGATCTTTCGTATAATGAAAAATGGAACTCTGAATTCATGTTGGCATGTTTGATTGCTTATGGTTGTAGCGGATGTCATGTGACTATCACTGTGCGTACCCGTTACTGAATAGTCGCCATATGTGCTCCTCGCAACGGGTGAATCAGCTTGTGGTATCTAGGGCGATTGGAGTACTAGAATGCGCTCACCATTATACCTGATTAAGGACCTCTTGCAGTTTGCATCGACTCGCACAAGTGCGGTTGAGTACGAGTTTACAAGTGCGTGAATCGAAACGTTTGATGGAGCGCACCGAAACCAAACTACGAAAATGGCGCCTTTCTCATACCTTCCCGTTGAATTTCTTTAACCCCACCTCCTCCGGAAACCCTAAGTGTCACCTGATGTGACCGGAAATAACATTTGAAACAGGAGAGAGCGCTAAGGCGCTGGAACGCGCCTCACATGACCGCATTCGTAATAGAGCACAGTACGCAAGATCCCTCCCCCTCTCGTTCAGTTGTTACATATAAGGAGATAACGAGAGAAACGTCATTTCCCGTTGACGTCAGCGAGACGAAGCCATTCAATGACCTGAATATAGCGATGACTGAACATCGCGCACATGTTCCTTGTTAGGAGAAGGGGTTGCGATCGGATTTATATATTCGATTGGAAGATATACGATCGGGCCATTCACGACGCAGCACAGGCGGTGGGAATTGACGAGGGTTCCAATCAGGAAATAGGGCGTCCCTGGATAAAATCGCTTTGTCCTCGACAGACGAGGTCCCGCACCGAAGGGATCTAAAGTTGATTGATGTATTAATCTTGTAAATTGGATCACAGAGGAGTGGATACTGCATCTGGGTATCGTTAAATAGAACCAGTTGATTACGAATGAGGTGGTGAATCAATCTGTGCTAGACATGGTCTTATTGCGGGAGATGGATACGCCATAATGACCTAAAAGGATCGGCGTCATGAATTTAACATTGACGTTGGCAATTGGCGCAATGGAAAAAGAATGAGTAACTTTTGCCTTGGAATACAAGAATACGAACAATGGCCACCTGTTAGCTTTCTGTGTGATTGACGTTCTAACATGATTAGTTGTAGAAATATTTTGAATTCATCAGCTACGGGTCACCCAGTATTGAAAATCCTGTAACAAGTATGGATGATATAAATGGCTGTTATGAATAGTGAGACGAGTTAAAATGTCAACTTTTAAAAATCTGATAAGACATCTCATGTCGATTATTGGTAACAACAGTAGTGTGAGGATATCTTTTCACTTTTGCTGTCTTCTAATAACTTTATTTCGGCCTTTATAATTGAATTTACAAAATTAGCTAGGTTCACACTTAGTGTTGTCCTGAAATTTGAAGGGGGATGCCACTCAAATTGATAAATGGCGCAAATAATGAGAAAAATTTTATCCTAAAAGCCTTTGGAAATAGTTATTACAAAATGCAGCCTCCAACTTTCCTTTGGAATTTAAAAGTATCTTAGAGACAAAATAAAGACAATCGGGTGGAATATTTTTCTTTTGGAAACGAATTAAGATATAAGCAAGGATTTTTAATAAAGTTGGCTGCTGTAAAAGAAAACTTTTCCATAAAATTCCCTAATTGAATCCTTTCGTGTGATAGCTCCCCCTGGAATTAACTATATTTACCGTGCCAATGCCTGAGGGTAAGATAACCAGGATTGGTGCTACTGTTTATTCTTATTATTGATTATCTTTCCTCCATTAGATGGTTATTCTACTGAAATGTTTAGTAGTCGTTTCATTCTTATACTTCTATTATTGATATATATTCTGTTGTTTTGCAAAAGTCTTCACAGCTCACAACCTTTCGTGGCCGAAAACCAGTCGAATGACTGTGCACATTTCACTTCCCCGGTTTTCGCCCAAAAAGTATCCTTTACGCTTCTACTTCATTCAGCCTTTATTGGCACAATGAACCATCTCATAACATATTATTCAAGCATTCTTCTTAGAATAAATATGGAGATAGATTAGAAACATTAACTTAATAAGTAAAAGGGTTGACAAGTAAATATATTTATTCCAATTTGAGTGCTAAAGAACCAAAATGTGCAAAATAATCACTAATACTTTTATTTATCCCGCATTTTGAGTCCATTGCCATTCTTACTTCATTATAAGATAATAATAGGTAAAGTATGTTACTTAAATGTGTATGAGATGCTTTACAAATTGAATTCAATAAGAGTTTTCCATATATTATATTGGAACCCGGTTTATTGTAGTGTGATTTGACTTCTTCATCTTGTGCCGAAATGTAATAAACATGTATAGGCTATTGAAAGAGTAAAAATGCAACAAAGTTTTGTGAGAGAAACGAATTTCGAATGAAAACGTTCTACTTAGTTTCATACTCGTCATTGTTTGATTTCATATTCATTTAAAGCATTGCTGAGCGAGTCATAGTTCTTTCACCTCTTCAAGTTTGATTTTTCTATGGGAGCCCTTTAAAATTCATTAGGTCATTAATTTAGCAATACCATTACGAGTGGAATCGAATGTTGGATTTAAAAATATTTTGTAGTTTATTTTATATTTATTTGGCTATAGATGTTACTTGGAAACGTTTATAACATACTACTTAATAGTAAGACTTTTTCTCAAAAAGGAGAGGAATTTAAAGTGTTCATGTTGCAAGGGAAACCTACAGAATTCGTCCGGAAGGTAAGTGTACTGAGCTCAGAAAAAAAATATTACACTTTTACATATCTTAAGCTAATATTCCTCAAAATAGGACCCTTGTGAGTCTATACACTTGTTCCAGCGGCTTTCCCATTCCTGGAAGGCTCCCGCGAAGGCATCATCGGGAACCTCTCGAAGACACGTCGTCACGGCCTCTTTGACGGCGTCCAAAGTCCCGTATCGCGTTCCTTTCAAACTCCTCTTTATCTTCGGGAACAGAAACGTTCTCTAAAAAATGTGGATCATTTTTGCAGTGATCCGCAAGTTGTGTCGCGATTTCCAAACGATTGAGTCTTTGATCATCACTGAGCACTTTCGGCACCAACTTTGCACAAATCTGTAATTGGTTCCTAATAATCTCGTTCACTATTGTTTTTGGCACATTACACTGCTCTGCTATCATCCGTACACTAAGATGACGATCAGAGTTCAGTACATCGCACATTTTCATCGGTGAGTGTCGTTGATGGGCGTCCAGGCCGTGGTTCGTCGTCGACCTCTTCTCTGCCCTCCACGAACATCTTGTGCCACCGAAAGATCATGTTTCTGGACATGGCTGACTCCCCGTAAGCCTGGTTAATCATACCGACAGTTTCGGTAGACGATTTCCCAAGCTTTATCGCAAATTTGATGGAATAACGCTGCTCCAAAAACTTCGGCATCGCGTTCCGTGACGTGGGTCGAGCGTGGAGGTTCGCGTTAACAGAGCTCCTCACTACACCGCAGCTCAGAGCCGACTGCCTTTTTCAGCGTCGCTTGCTAACATACCCCCCTCCAATCGCAGCCCATCAGAGCGGTGCTGGGCGCGCCTGGAGCGGCGGGAAAAAATCAGTACACTTATTTTCCGGACGAACCCTGTAGAAGTTTTATTCTATGAGTAGATGAGTCGTCATAACCTCATTATTTTGTCTAAATTGTGAAAAACTTATATATCGTATTACTGTACTTAGAATCTGTTCCTCTTGTGGAACATGTGTTTTCTCTGGACGAAATCCTACCTGCAGTACCTCCAAAAAGGACGCTTTTTAGTGTTTTATCTTTGATCTGGGTTTTCACAAAACGTCGCTCCTTTCTATAGATTAAAAATTTCTAAAAAGACTTTTTCAAATTTTCATTTCATCAAAAAAAAGCGTTTCACCGGAGGAGACCTACTGGAAACATTTTCCCTTCCTTCGCGATCGAATGTACCTACATATTAACCTTAATTGCCGGCATAGTGATTGTCCTGGAGTAGCGGTATTTTGATAATCAGCGTTTTTAATACAGTGGGGCTCACGCGATTGTATTATTACTCGGAAAATCCTAAACGTAAAAAAAATCACCAATAGATTCTTCATGAGCATATCTTTATAGATCAAATCCTATTTCTTTGTAATTTTCCGAGGTTTTGTGGGATTGCAGCCATATTTAAAGTCTCCAGTTGCGATTTGAATCAAATGATAAGTTAATTGAGTTTCGCATTCACACTAACTTGCCCTTCCGCCTTTCACTTGTTCCCAATTTCTATCCACACCCGACAAACTATCGCTTTCTCTTATTTTTGGAGTGTCGTATTCCTTGACTCGAATGGTTTTGCCGACATTGAGAAAGATACTGGTGTGTTGAAATCTCGGTCACTTCTTTTAAAATATTCTATTCTCTTAATAAATTGTACTATTCCACTTATTCTATTACTGTATTGGGTTTTCCAGAGGTGTTACCGCAAAAGTTTGAGGCTATTGCATATGGTTTGAGGTGTTAGTAAAATAATGAATCTTAACCGCTACTAAACACTTGAAAGTCTACGGTGATATCTGAGGCTAAAACACTAGTGTGCAAACATGGTTGTATCCCTATGTTTATAGCGGTATTAATCTCATAGAAATCAGAGATAGGGGCTAATTATTATCTTTACCACCAAATTTACTGGTGGGTACATTTTTATAATGATTAATAATAATAATGCGGTTTTATTCGTGCAAGATCGAGGCGGTGACAGTCCCTTCTTCCAACCAATCAATCGTCAAATATCTTCAATGATAATATAATTATATTTGAGTGATAAATAGTACAAAAAAATAATGACCATCAATTTACGATGAATATGCATGAGTACAAATAGCGTAAAAAATGTACAAAATTGTGGGGAAAACGTAAGAAATAAGGCTTTTATCCTTGACGAAAAAACCCACTGCAGGAAAACACTCACACTTGAAGGGGAGTATGAAAAACCTGCAGACACCTACAGATAGATAATGATTGTGTTATTATCTACTAAATGATAAATAAATAATTTAAAATATCTGAACCTACGAAACATAAGAAACGAAACAAAAGGATAACTGATGCACACACATAAATGCGGAGAAAAATTAATTAAAATTATTTTACTGATTAAGAACGGTGAACGATAAAGATAATTGTTAAATTTAAAGATAATTGAAAAATTCCTGATTATGCTACATTTTTTAACAAGAATCCTCTTTACTTTTAAAGAATCTACTTTGATGAATTCAGATGAACAGTTCTCTCACCCTTCTAACATTAAAATGAAATAAAGGCTTTTGATGTGCAGATAGAAGTCAGAAAAGTATTTAAAGCCTCTTACGGATGTAAATATCATTTAAGAACAGAATGTAATTTTTAATTTCTACGGCCATTTTATGCGTATTCTGTAACTGTACAGAAACCTGAAAGGTACGATGGGAGACCAGTCAAATGAGAGGGACTGCTATTCGATGGAATGCGAATGACACCCCCAGAGATGGGGCACCCAGTCCTATGTCCGTCTCGTCTCCCCAGTCTCTCCATTAGCATCCTCTGCGCACGTCAATGTCAATTGCATTGCGTCGGGGCCCTGTCCACTCAATTCCTAAACTGTGCACGAATGACGGACTCTAGTTTGAAACTATATGAAAGCTAAACAGCTAATTAGAATGCTATGTTTTCAATGCATTTCTTGAATTACTGTATAGACATTTTTTTAAGGAACTCTATTTCATAATAAATAATTACTAGTATTTTTTTAACAAATGCAAAGGCATAAAAATATGAAATTGAACTTTTATAAAATTATTGGTGATACCATTACTAGTAATAGTACCATAAATGATAAACATATTTATCAACCCGAAGGTCGGTTTGATAGGTGACGGTAAGAGTCAACCCAATACTAACCACAACGATATGAAACATCCATACATCACGGAAAGAGGGGGCAGATCCTTTCCCTTTGACGCCAATGGTTTACAAGGAAGCTCCAGTGAAGCTGACGGTACCCAGAGACGAACCCAGATCCACTTGTCAGTAGTTCATGTCTCTACCATTGGTCTACAATTTCCAAAATATTAAAACAATAGGCTGGTGAGTTATAAGAATGAATAGGAAATGAAATAGAATAAGTAATAGGTTAATATTGGTGAATACGTTCTTATGTACTTTTGCATTTTTGGAAAATTAAAAAAATACCGGTATTTGAATTTTCTTTAAATAAGAATTTATCAGGGATAAAAGTTCAATCTAAAAGTTGCAAAATCTGTGTAAATTTATTTCCGAAAAATATATTAATTTCAGATATTGCTACAAGGCCTCAACATTCTTCAAAATACATCCATTGAGCGTCAAGGGATGTACTTTTGCACATCTATTTTGCTTTTGCCAGCCACTTTTCCACGAATGGAAGGTTCCCTGGTGGTCGGATACCATAAAAGTCCTTAAGGTACGAGTGAAAGTTTCTTTGATGGCACTTAGGGCCAATGGCGGTGCCCTTTGAGTAAGGATTTCACTTTTGGGAATAGGAAATAGTCTGCAGGTTCCAAGTCGGGACTGTAAGGGGATTGGGAAATCGTCGCTATCCCGTTTCAGAAGGTAGAGGGTTCGTCCGGAAAATAAGTGTCTTGACAAATAAGTCTTTTTTGACAAAAGGGGAGTCGTCCACTACGAATTTGTACCTGAACGACAAACTGTAAATGCTGCATTTTACGACCAAGTGCTCGACAGGCTTCGAAAACGAGTCGCCCGCGTCCGGCCAGCGATCAAAAATATCTGGCGGCTGCATGACGACAATGCGCCGTCTCACACCGCGCTTGTCGTGTAGGACTTCTTGGCCAAGCACGGCGTGGCAACGCTGCCGCACCCGCCCTACAGCCCGGACTCGGCACCACCGGACTTCTTTCTGTTCTCGAAGATAAAGAGGAGTTTGAAAGGAACGCGATACGGGACTTTGGACGCCGTCAAAGAGGCCGTGACGACGTGTCTTCGAGAGGTTCCCGATTATGCCTTCGCGGGAGCATTTCAGGAATGGGAACGCCGCTGGAATAAGTGTATCGACTCACAAGGGTCCTATTTTGAGGAATATTAGCTTAAGATATGTAAAAGTGTAATAATTTTTTTTTCCTGAGCTCAGTACACTTATTTTCCGGACGAACCCTGTATTCGCAAGCAGACACTCGACTCTGCTCTTTGTCGTCCGTCAAGACCTTTGGGAAGAGTTTCGCGCGGATCTTTCGCATCGCCAAATTTTCGATGATAATAGTGTGCACTTTCATTTTGTCAATGCCAATGCGATCTGCGACCATGTGTACACTTAACCGACGGTCTGAATTCAGCCCTGTGCGCACACGTCAGGAAAAAAAATGTTACCAATACTTTTATACACACCTTGTACATGGCTGCACGAAGCCAAGATTTGGGGTCGGAGGAACTCCAATAGAAAACTTTTGATCTAATATGACATCCATATTACGGATACGTGGCATTATCCTTCAAAAAAAGCAAAGATATAGTGTTAACACCAAATGGTAGTTTGCAAGGCATGATGTCGATTTATCTAGATTAAATGATCTTCGTTTGAGACAGCCTTTTAGAACGGTACAGAACACCTGAGTTGTCTTGCGAAACAAAGGTAATAATTATGGCAGCAAATTATATTGGCATAGGGATAAAATAAAAGAGATGTGGACAGTTTCACAGACAAATTCAAGTGCTCGTTCCTTCCTCGCACGATACGCAAAATCGAACCCAAGAGACCAAAATATTTAATCAACCTAAATAATAATATTAATTAAAATTCAATATTCATAATTCAACTATTGTGTGACGTAGCATGTATGTGCTCGAGCGTGCTTGGAAACGAGCCAACGTGTATTCAAGTGTATTTTTAAAGTGATACTTCCGCATGAATGGCTGATGCTCAAGTACCCCCCGCCACACGCCCTTGAGATGGCTTGCGGTCTATTATGTGAACGTAGGTGCACGTGATGGCGTACGAATGACAGTACCTGCATCCTTAAGTGTACTTATTTGTTGTTATTTCAAAATGACCAACCTAAGCAAATGAAGGTTTCCTTTAATTCAAGATAGACTGCGTATGTACTCGTACACATTCCTGAATCAACAATATGAATATAAAATTTAAGGAAATAACTGCAGGTGCCTTAACATGTATGACAATGGACTATCTTAAGCAGGAGTATTCAGGGGAGAAAAAAATACCTGAAAAGTTCAACTTCAAACTTTTTACGCTAATTCGATTCTTTACCGTAATATGCGACTCGTGAATTAATGGGAAGCTAGTTTTGGATTGCCTAATTAAAAAAAATATTGTTCTTATATTTTCCCAGCAACCTCGACTCCACTCTTCACTTCCTCTTTGCTTCGCAACGTGGCCTCAAATTCACTGTCGTTTCTCTCCTACTTCCTGGCTCTCACTCCTCCCTTCACCCGCCCCTCCCAGCCTCCCGCCACGGGGGAGCGTAAAAGGGGGCTTTGGCCGTTGCCTGCGAGGGATGTGTGCGCACATTCAGCCGACGCCGCCTGTCCATGGGGAGATCGTAAACGAAACGTACTTATTCCAAACCTATCATTTTCGCCTGCTCGTCTTTCGCAGGATTCCTTGTATCCATTATCTCCCTGCGGCTGCTCCTCTCGCGCGCCCAGGCCTCCTTCGTGTCGTCAAAAGAGGTCCGGAGACGCTCCCCGTGTTTTTCGCCGTCTTGTTTTTACTGTCTCCATAAAATTCTGACAAGGGATTTTATGTGTTCATGCTAAAAATTTGGATTTTGTGCCGCCAGTGAAGACATTGACTTTGAAGTTCCTGGAATTGGGTTATTAAGCCATTGTTTTCCGGTGCCCTCATTATTCTTCTGACTATGTTCCGTAGTCAACGTCGCGACGCATGTCTTCCGTCCGGCAAGGTCGTTGATCGTGGGAATCGAAAGAAGTTTATTTTTTTCAGGGAGAATGAGGGAAATTCAATTGATTACGAGACTACGAAGACCATTTCCCACCTTTTGATTTACCAGTTCCTTTGCATAATATTTGGCATATTTCATTTCTGTTGTTTAATCAAATATAATACTTGTACCTCCTGCATCACCACAATTGGGGTTATCATATTTCCGAAATGACATTTTTGCGTAGTTCGCGATAATTAATAAAATTCTTTGAATTTTTTAATGGTAATTTCATCCATATCAAATGAATTCTTCGAAGTTGTTTTCCACACACCTCTCTTTCTTATGTGGTTTGTCATTAAGTTTACTGTTAAATGGAAAACAGATTGAGATAATATTTTTATCGAGCGAATCAGGAAAGATTTCAGTTATTTCAGAGCTGATTGCGGCGAAAAATACGAGAAAAAAGCTTTGTGGAAATGTTGTCTTAGAAACGGAGTTTCTGAGGACTAGAGGGTTTAGTTTTGTTTGAAGGAGAAAAAAGCATACGATAATCTGTAGTGTTCTATCTGAAATGGTATTATCACCAAAATCAGATTTTACATTTTTTTCCGGAAATTTCGATGGAATTTTTTGATACCCACAGGCACTGCATTCGAGAATCGATCGAGGGAAGAACTATCAATGGGTCGTCCACCGCCGAAGAGGAATTTCTGCTCTCACCATCCCGATGACATTTTCTTCGACGTTCGAGGTGCCTTAGAGCTGAGTTCGTCTCGATTCTTTTATTTCGCCTTGTAGCCTAACCTCCCCGCTAATCCACCCTTCCTTCGTACCTACTGTTTAAGGGCACAAGCATTCACTCAATTAATCCTTTATATAACAGTTCTAGTTGAACTAAATGTTAACATTAATGCAAATATAGTAATCTACGTATCCACTTTATTCACTACGCTAATGGAAAACATGAATAAAATAGTCCTTTGCTGATGTTCAATTCTGTTCCAAAACTAAATATCATAGAAAATCGAGTTCAATGGAGAAAAACGGATATGCATCTCAAAGTTCAGGATAAGTTGTGCCAATTGAGAGACATGAACGTAAATAATATTTTTTCATTGAAGTAGCTGATAAACATTCTTGAACTCTCTTGAACAAATTGAGATTTAATGTGGGGTAGATTTCGAGAATTATTATGACTCACGAATACATAGCCAGTTTCTAATTCGTAGTAGAAAAGGAAGGAGAGAAGCAGGTAATAAAGTAGACTGCATCGGGTTCTTTTGCTTGGTTTTAGACAGGTAATTCAATTAGCTCGAGAACGTGTAATTTTTAAAAATTTAGCGTTTAAAAGCTTAATACCTCAAGATTTCTAAAAGATCTCCCAAAGAAAAGCCAACAAATCCTCAATGCTTTACAATTTTTCAGAAGTGATAAAGTCAAGATTACCTATTGTTAGTTAATTACCTCTTTGATACGAGCGTCTTAAATCAGGCCGCTGACGATTCCGATGTGAGGTTCCTGTCGTGCCAGTATCGACAGCTACCAGTGATGATCAGCACAAAATAGACAATTTTAAATAAAAAAACCAAGGAGACAACATTTATTATCTAGCTACTATCAAACGAGCCACTTACTTAAACAGTGCCACCTTTATCCTTAATATTGTCTACAGACACCATTTGACTTTCATAGATTCCTTTTTTTCATATGGCTCTAAAAATTTAATAAAATTATATTCCTCAGTTATTTGAATCACCATTATGTACGAGATGTGGCAATATCACAATGATGAAGCGACACCCAAAGAGTTGATTTATACGCAATGGAAATAATTTTTAATTAAAAGTTATACGAGTTAGTGCCAATAAATCTTAAGGAATGTTTGCCCAGAGGTTCTTTGCTATCCAGTTTGTTTACTATAACCGAAGTGGTATTATTAGTGTTGTTTATGGGAGGCGATCGACATTTTCGCCATTAGGAACGCCATTTGGCCATTAGAAATTTCGTTAAGAGTAGAAATCAGCCTACTGTTAACGAGAGGCGCCAAGGGGTCCGCAGATTAACGTCCCAACAGACGGACGGCGTACTCACTCAAAGTGCCTTCCACAAAGAAACTCAGGTAGGGATCGAGATACCAATGAAAATTATTAATTTTGGGCCGGGATTTGAACCCGGGCCCTCAGGGTGGGAATTCAGTACGTTAGCCACCGCATGATATCGATCCCCCTTTTACCGAAATACAGTACAATAGTGGATGAGAGGAGATTATAAGTTGTAGAAGTAATATATTTTTGTGAAATTAGACGTGTTGACCGTGCGCGTGTGCGTGAATACACGAACACCCACGCGCCCCTACCTTAGCGAGGATTCACCGGCTTCGCGCCATCCCGGCTGCCGTCCCCTTTCTTCTCTCGGCACAAACGCATGACGTCTGCAGCCTTATTGGCCTCCCCAAATGCCCCAAACGCGCCTCTTGTGGTCTAGGGCTTTGTGCGGCAGACAAAGTATGAGGCATGCACGGGCCCACGGGTGATTGGAAAACGCAGGGGTGGAAGAAGGTAGAGGGCTTCGCCGCCTTCATACGTCAGTGCCAACTCTCGGTGCGTGGGGCATTGTGTCGGCATGGAGTTTGCGCGCACGGGTCTCCCCGGTGGGCCGCACGATGGGAGGAAGGGAGCCGTGTAAGTGAAGAAGGAGGGATAGGGGATAAATTCGGGGAGAGTTAAGAGGGGAGGATATGAAAGAGGTCTGGGGGAGTGGAGGGTGGAAGTTATGGACGGCAAGGGGGGTAGGGGAATAGGATTCAGAAATGAGTTCTCTCCCCACCCGCGTCTTTAAACGCCGCTCCATTCCCCCCACAAGAAAGGTAAGGGCAGGAGGAGTGTAGAATTTTTTCCTGGGGAGAGGGGTTGGGGTGGGAGCGTAAGATGAGAAGTGAAGACGCCGTGCGGGGTGGGGAATGGGATGTGGGAAAGGGGTTGGTTGGATGGGCACCGATGATATACTATATATATACATATATATATGTATATATATATATATATATATATATATATATGTACGGGGACGGGGTGAGGGGAGTCCGGTTTCCCCTCCCCTCTTCGTTTCTCCTCCCTTAAGATGCGTTGCACCGAAAGGGAGGGGGGGTGCTTTTGTGCCACACGCGTGTAGCCGCCTTCTATTTCCTCCTCCCCTCCAATACCTCCCGCTCCCCTCCTCCCCTTTCTTCAATCTTCTTTTGCCTTCCCCTTTTCATCTTCTATTCCTCCCCCCTGCCTTTTATTCCCTGGGATTATGTGGAAGAGATGAGCCTTAACACCCCCACCTAATATTTCCCTCAATAAGCAACCCTACTTATATTTCGATCTATCAATTCGTGCCCATAATCGAATATATCAGCTGAGTTTCGAACATAGATTTTTGTGTCACTAATCAAATTATGAAGAGTTACATTAATAATCCGTGGACCGGATGCATGTCAAATATGACTGCCTATATTTAGTCGTGGTTAGTTATGAAATACGAGATACAGAGTCAAGGTTTTTATTTGACATAGGTAGTCTATGCATTGAAGCCTAGTTCTAAAGCTTTGACACTATTATAATACATAAAGAGGTAACGGGCATTCATAGAGTTCATAAGAAAAAGATAATGTATTTTACATTATATGTATTATTCTCTTTTTTGATTCCAGACGTCAATTATGTCCTCAAATAAGCGTCGTTACATGTATTCAAATGCTTTTTAAATGTTCATAATGTAAGCAATTTAATGATTTGAAATTTGTAATTTGTATTCGATGGGTATGTTAAGGCATTTATCACACGAAGATCTCTTGTATTAATGTGTGGCACTCGCAATCAGTTCAGTTTTAGTCAACGGATTCCCGCAGGTTTTTTCAAGGAAACCACCATAACTCTCAAAGGCCTCCGGATGGCATTGTACAAAATGTCGCCTCAATGGGTGTTATCTGAGCCATCTTTCCTCAGTTCCTGTTGAAATCTCAGTAGCATAGAGGCTAATGCCATCCGCTGCTCTTTCTGTGAAATGCCATATCAGTGAGATTTCCAATCATCCAACAATGATAATAATTAAAGGTTTTCCCTTACAACCACAGGAACATCGTCTTCCATAGACGATGACATACAATTCTTTATTTACGTCTCATTTCCTTATCTCATTATATCAAATAATTTAATCCCGTCTGGAGGAAAGTGAGACCTTATCCCTTTGGGAAGAAAAACGTTTTATACTTACTTTCAATGACTATGAATAATCGTGGAGTTTATGCTTATTTTGATCAAGGAAATGGAGGGTAAAAGTGTAAATATATTATCATGATTTTTTAGAATTTCGGGATTCTACCGGTACTGCATTTTCTCGTGGTGCGATATTTTGATATAGCGTAGGAATTGATGATTTCCTCCATTTCGGAAATCTTTGAAGGGTCCTGTACTTCATGTTTTATCCTTTTCTGGCTTGACCTTCGTTAATACAATGGGTTAAACCGTATTTTATTCAATAATATTTTATATGAAACAAAAGTAAATTTTGTAAAAAAATTCGGTAACAACTTATGTCTGACCTGTACGTGAAGTACTGAATTCAGAGCGTAGGTTAAGTGTGCGCATGCTCGCAGATCATATTAGGATTGATAAGAGGAGAGTGTACACCATTTTTACTGAAAATTTGGCGGTGAGAAAGATCTACGCTAAACTCGCCCCAAAGGTCTTGACGGACGATAAAGAGCAGATTCGAGCGTATGCTTACGAAGACCTTCTGTAGCAGCATCACGACGATTCCCCAACCCTATTACAGTCTCGGCTTGGCACCAGTAGACTATTTCCTATTCCAAAAAGTGAAATCCTTCCGCATGAAACACCTCCATGGGACCCTAAGTCCCGTCAAAGTAGCTTGCATGCATACCCTTAACGACCTTCCGGTATGCGCCTATCAGGGAGCCTACGAGCCGTAAAAAAGCCGCTGGAAAAAGTGTGTCAACGCTGAAGAGATATGCTTTTTTTGGGGCATGGTGAATTTTGAGGCGTATTAGCAACACCTAAAATAAATCTATTTTTCCAAAACTTATCCCGATTGCTTTTGTAAAAATCTTGAACAAGGGATGACAAAATTTGGATTAGCTCTCTAAAGCCTTAGAATGAGTCATAAGTTAGCCCTACGAGCGATAAACGGCAAATAATAAGCGCGAGGATCACCGAGACAGCCTCTGTCGGAGAGCGGGTCTGAAGCTACAAACCGCGAGAATTGAGGCACGTTGGAGGGTGACGATGTGAAGAGGAGTTGGCAAGGGGTGGTCGAGGGCGAAGGGTGAACCTGGGGATGAAGGGAGGATTAATTTTATTACGGGAGGGGCGAGGGAGAGAGAAGATGGGGAGATTTGAAAATGGGGAAGGACCAAATAGCGTCTCTAATTCAATATTTAAGCAGTTTTTTCCTGCCTCAAGACATAAATCTATTTCTTCTTTTTATCACCAACTACGTAATTGGGTGCCCGAAAGCACTCCGGAAAAATTTATTTCATCATAATTTGAAGTCAAAATGTACGAGTGCGAACCATCTTCGTGCCATTTATACGTCCATCAGAGCGGAATAACGAGTCATTTTCCGGATAATCTGGCAAGCGAGAAACTCCGGAGTGGAGTTCGGCGTTCCCTTTGCCCTCCTCCCCCCGCACCGACGACTCTCCCTCCGATTCTTCCCGGGGATCTAAACCGAGGCTTCAGACGGAACTGGGATTTTGGGACCCGTGGAGTATAATGGGGAAAACACAAATGTGTGTCCCGTAATGGGTCTCGGGGAAGAAGGATGAGAAGTGGGCCGCGTGAGAAGAGTACCTTCTCTTCAAATTTCGCGACCATCGATCTATTCACTGCACGTGTAGTAGCGTCTTGGCCCGAGGAGGGGATCCTCACTCTTCCCCCCCTCATTGCTAGACGCCGTCGCCCCCCCTCCTCCCTCCCCACGGACCTGCTTCTTGCTCCCGCCCCCGCTCTTCCGCTCCTCTTTGTCTTGAGCGAAGACTGGGCCGACAACGCCTCGCTAAATGAGTTCCCCGGAGACAGTAAGTCGCCGGAAAACGTTTTCTTTTTTTTTCCATAATCTCTTTTATTTATTATAAAAGCCTCTCAAGGCCGTCTCACCTCGTCGTAGCTGGTCTCCCGTAGCTACAAGCACCATCAAAATTTCTCGTCTTGCGTCCTCCCCGTCTCGCTCGTTAAGTCTGTTCATTTTCCACTCATTCCCGTCGATGCGAAAGAGGAAAGACGGTGGGCGTGGGAGAGAGGCTTTGGCTGTTCCGCTTGACTATATGCTTTTTCCTAGTGCGCATTAGCTGAAAATGAATTTATCTATGCAATGCTACGTATTATAATTTGGTGAAATCAGCGGTTTAAATATCAGGAGGTTCAATTTTCAGCCTAAGTGAACATACCTCTCATAAAATATATTTCTTTGTGTACAAGTAAACCATTTTCTTGAATTAAATTACTGCCATGGACTTTTTTACCTGCCGATGTTTCTGTGGAACGTGCAAACCTGAGTTAGCTCAGTAAGTAAAGCGATTTCTCGAAGATTTAGTCAGCAGACTATTTTCAATTTCCCTAGACAACACGCATTTAGGCATTTGTTATTGTACTTAGTTTATCACTATAAATAAGTTATGGCAAATGAGTGACTAATTATTAGGTTTTGAATGGATATAAAATGAATCAAATTATCCACCATTTTATTTATTTAACAAAGCAGCCAAAAGCGGCACAAAGGCTTTTACATTGGCTGACATATAATATATACCAAGAAAATTAACGGGTGAAAGCAATAAAATATAATGAAATGTTAACAAAATAAATGTCAAGAACAGATTTAAGATACGAGCAGGAAAGCACATATGCAAGCAGATGGGGCTAAGTTACTACTATCTGGCGTTTAAGGAAGGAGGTGAAAGAGTTGAGAGAGGATGGGAGGTCCAGGGAAGGAGACTGGATGCTCAGGGAATTAAATGTAATGGGAAGTCGTGGAATAGGGAACGTTGAGAGACCGAGAGACGGAAATTTGGAATCTGCCACAGACTCAAGTTACGTGTTGGCCGAGGGGGAATACTTTGTGGATAGCACTTCGTGAACACCAGACATTGCTACAAATTTAGGATTTTGAGTAATTGATTTTCGAGAAATGTTTTATCACTGAGAGAAAGCTGCTTAGCCATGGTAGAAGAAGTCCAGGGATATCATAAGCCTTTAACCTATTCAGTAATAGGGTAATAAATATACTCATAAAATAAAAAATAAAAATAAACTCATCCTACCACAGACCTTGGTAAAGTCACACTACATGCCAACCTGGTAGTGTTGTTGCCAAATCAATGTTTCATTTTGCTGAAAGAGAGCCAGGTTAGTGTCTTAATAGTGACTTTCCTGAAGCCATGAAGCAATTAATTTTTCCAAAATACGTGTAAGTTGAATAATTTACCTTATATTACACTTGTAGGTACTGTGCGTGTGTTTTTAAGCATTTAATTATAAGATGCTGGAAAAGAAATGACATAAGTGGGCAAGAATCGACGAATAGGGTAACATATTGGGAACAGTTAATGAATATACACCGTACTCGAGGAATTTTCTTTCCCTTTTTTGTTTCATTAACAACTGATGCTTTCTTTTATTTTTTCGGACTCTTAGAAAGAGGAAGGGTAATCATTATCCGATCGCTAAAGTGTTACAGTTAGTTACACCTATTTACTTATATCTAACTCTTGTTATTCTATTCTAAGTAATGTATCTATGGTTAGGTGCATCTATAGGTGTAACCATAGGTACCTCTGGAGGAATCGGCACATGGTTATGCCTGAAAATAGGGTTTTCAAATTCCCGAAATTTTAGAACCTTCGAGAATCGAGAACTGTATTTCCTGAGAATTCTCGAGAAATTCCGAAATAATCTTTTTAATTTAATTTCGTTTATCATCTGTCATAATGGCTGTAACAGTAAATTTAAATGAAGAGAAAAGCCGTAGAGAGGGTTGGGTAACCAGTTTCCTGGCCCCGGTTTAGTCTTTCAGAGGTTTCTAGACATCCCAGTTTTGCGGTGACCTATTACAATAGGTCAACTCAAAACTTGAGTAGATAAAACTTCGTAAATGACCGACGACCGGAATTTCATGACTAATGCATTTTTTACCCTGAGCACTAAACAGGGGTCACAATATTATCATTTCGGTTTGTTTTCTCAAAATATAAACAAAGTAATTAATTCAAACTTTATTTAACCAAACCTTATGGTATACAGTGAGTTTTTGTATGCATCAAACAATATACTAACATTTCCAATCTCATTTAAATATTTTATTTATTAACATGAGCATTACTGGAAAACAAATACAAATATTTTTCGTTTGAAAATTAAAAAAATATTAAAAATAGTATTTTGTTGTCATTAAAAAAGAAAATGTAAGAAACATTGCGCATTAATTACCCTATCAGACAATCGTGACCTTTGCTATGTAACAAATACGAGGATACTTGAGATGGAAAAATTTCATTTCCTGTTGACTTTGGTCGAATTGTTATCACTGCTTATAAAAGCTCTTCCAGATCCTTTATTTTTTTCCTTGGAACTTCTGCTGCAGATATTCCTTTAAAAAGTCTTTCCATTAATGATTTCGCCAATTGTGAGATTTCATTCCTACTTGACAAGGCAAAAAATTCATTCTCTTTCAACTCATATGGACAACTAACGTTGCTCAAGTAGTCTGTGGGAGACACAATATCTCTACTTCTACATTTAACCAATTCAAATTTTATTTCCTTTAAAAGCATTCAGCTCATCGAAGAAATATCTTTTTCTAAATTACTCAACGGGTACTGAAAAATACCTTCACTTGTGAGAATATTTGCTTCTCTACTGATTAAGGTTTCAACTGCTGATCTTACATGTTGTAAACAATTCAACATACTCCTCAATATTTCATAATACTTTTCTTTCCATTAGTGATCGAGTTTAAACTCTCATAACACAGTCTTAATTGCTTCTATGATCTTTACAAATCTCTCTATAATTCTCTCCTGTGTGCTCCAGCGAGTTTTACAGTCCAAAATAACTTCTAGTACTTTTCATTCGTGGTTATTTCTTGCTTCAAAAGAAAATTTTTTACTGGAGAATATTTAAATATTCTCACAATTCTTCGCACGCTGCTAATTGCCAAAGATAAATCATATCCCAAATCATACTGATTAGCTCACGTTATACCTAATAACTCAGGACTGTTGGCATCTTTCTCGTAATTCAGAATCTGTGTTTAATTCCTTATAACTACTATAAGTCGCTGATACTTCACCTTTCAGCTTTTTAACAAGGGACACTTTTGTTACAACTAGATGTAGCGCATGGTTATGGCAGAACTGTTAAATATTTGGAGATAGTTTTCCAAGCGTTTCCATAACAGCAGTCGTCACTTGTAATTACTACCGCATCACTTTCAAGTTTTATCTGAAAGTTTCCGAATCTTTCCTGAAGCAAGGGACAGTTCCCATGAATTCTAATCAAACCAAGGTTCATAGAGGTCTCTTTGCAGTCAGTATACGTGAACATTTATGTATCTGTGATTCATGCAACCGGTCCACTCGTCTATTGAAATACTCAGTTTTTTATTATCACATTTGAATACATCCAATTTCTGGATGTACAGCTATTTTCCTTTGCTTGTGAAACTTTCCCTAATAAAATCACTTGTTGTGCTGGCGTTGACCAATATAACATCCAAGGCTGCTAATTAAGTTACGGCTTCTTCTTAATCCAGTCCCTTTACATAATGTAAAATTATCGTTTTTCTCTTAGAGAATGATGGCATTGGCTCATCATTACTCATTTCAGACTGTTTTTTTTCTTTTTCACTCCATGTATATATTCTAGGTGCCTATGTAGACCGCTGGTTGTTGATGTTTGAATTGCTAAGTTTTAGAGCAACGAGCTGATTCTCTATTTTCTGAATCTTTATCTTTTTTAATATATAAGTTCTTTAAACTCTTTACCCATTATGGCGGCAAGCTACAAAAATATTAAATAGGTACGAGGTGTGATAAAAAATAATGAGAATTTTAATTTTTCGGACAAAAATATTAATTTATTCTTATCCATTGATGTTGTCACCTTCAAAATAGTCCACATTGGAGATTATGCACTTGTGCCAGCGCTTCTTCCAATCCCCGAAACACTTCTCAAACTCGATCTTTGAGATAGCCTTTAGTTCTTTCAGCGATGCGCTTTTAATGTCATCTACGGCTGTAAAACGACGACCCTTCAAGGTACTCTTAATTTTTAGAAATAGGAAAAAGTCACATGGAGCCATATCTGGCAAATATGGAGGCTGGGCCATCGTTACAGTATTGTTTTTGGCCAAAAATTTACGAACAAGCAATGAAGTGTCAGCTGGTGCATTATGGTGTGCAAAAGCCATGAATTGTTTTTCCACAGATCCGGGCGTTTTTTTTCGGATTGCTTCACGCAAACGGCGTTGAACTTATAGGTAGTACTTCTTATTGACCGTTTGACCTGGCGGCAGGAATTTATGATGCACTATGCAATTAAAATCGAAGAACACAGTGAACATAACCTTCACGTTCGACCGCACTTGTGGAGCCTTTTTCGATCTTGGCGATCCAGAATGCCTCCACTAGGATGATTGAGCCTTAGTTTCAACGTCATATCCATAAACCCATGTGTCGTCATCTGTTATAATAATACGTTTCAGTAATTCTGTATCGTCGTTTACTTCATTTAGTGACTCCTGAGCAACTTCCATTCACCGCTGTTTTTGTTCAAAATTCAAAAATTTTGGAACGAATTTTGCTGCCACGCGTTTCATACCCAAAAAATTGGAAAAAACGTGATGACATGATCCAGTCGATATGCCAACATCATCAGCGACCACTCTAATTGTCATTCGGCGATCGTTCATAACCATTTATTTAACTTTTTCCACGTTTTCATCGATTGTTGATGTTCTGGGGCGTCCAGGGCGTTCGTCATCTTCAAGGTCTTCACGGCCTTCTTGGAAACGGTTTTACCACCCGTATAACTCTTGATTTACTCATAGAAGACTCACCATTGGTCTTTGTTAACATTCCACACAATTTTTTACACATTATTTCATTTTTTACGCAAAATTTGATACACATTATTTGATCCATTTATTTTAACAAACGAAAATCACCGAGCTAATAAAACACGTCTTTCTTTAGTGGCTGTCACAGACAAAGTCCACAATAAAAACAGCTGAAAGTTTTATCATATTTCTGGGGCATGTATACCAACATAATTAAAAAAAAGTTTGACAATCGGACTCTCCAAGCCCGCGAAATGAAAAAATTCCGTTATGTTTTGAACACACCTCGTGCTAGTAAAAACAATACTTAATAAAATTAATAAATACCTATATTTTTCAGCGAAAATGTATATCTAGAAAGTGCCACAAAACATTATGATATGTTATTGGAAGATATCATAATATTGGAATAAAATATTAGCGGTGCAAATTGTTTTTTAATTAACTGACTTACAACAGCCGAGAGAGCCAAGAGCACTGACATGCTTTACAATTGTCAGCTGCAAACCAATTGATCGACTGAGCTTGGTAGTTTAGGCCGTCACTTTGTGGAAACGGTTTATCATGGAAAAAAGGAAATATTTTGTTTTTGCAAAGAGAAATATTTCTTTTCACAACGTCATCTTGAGGTGAACTAAGGAGATGTAAGGTAGTATAACCGAGGATGACTTTGTAGTCAAATCCTGGATAGTGAAAATCAATATTTCTCTGTGTAAATACAAACAGTCTTCTGTTCTCAATGATCAATTGTGCTAGATTTACAATATATAAATTAAGCTGATGATGTAATATCTGATTCTCAGGTCGCGCATGCATGTCTTGTGGCGTGTAAGATTTTAACTATAGATGGCGATAAATAGGAAAAATGTCTAAGATATACCGAATGATTAGTTATTGCCCTTTGTGGGTGTTGTTCGGATCAAGAAATAGATTTTCCCGACCAACGTTTCTCGGAATTCGGGAACGGGGAAATGAAATAAACTCCCGCGAACGGCGGGAAGGAAATCCCACCCGGAAACCCTACCTGAAGCATGGAAGTAATGTGCATTTCTCAGATTGAGTACTAGATAGTTCGGATTGGAGTGAGTAACGAGTACCAAAGAAACGAGTGTTTACTGTTCGGTCAACTCTAGTACCCAGGGGAGTACTTGATTTCCTTGATATGTTTTGTGTATGACCCTGCAACCGGAATTGCAACGGTAGGCAGAAGTCGCGCCACCTACATTTTACTGTCAGTTCCTTCGTGCACGCGGACCCATATCGTGTCCCACAGGTAGTCCACAAGGAACATGCTCATTCCCTCGAGACATTTCGTCTCTTTTCCTGAGAACTTAGAGAGGACTCGTGTTCTTGCGTATATTTTATGACGTAGCTCCCATTCGTGCGTGCGACTTCGAGGTTTGTCGAGCTGCCTACGTGAATCATCCTTTAAATAGTTAAAGTAGAGCCTTCCGTCCCTCTCTCGATCGTCGCTCTCCTTAAGCGGATGTAATACAGTTCGTCTGTTATTTAATGGGAGCCCTCAATGACGGGCTGCATCATCACTCGAAAAGATTTCAAGTAGCAATGGGAGTCATATCCGTCCGGTTGGTTGCGCTTGTTCAGATATGCTAAGCCGATGATCGACCCTAATGGTTATTTGATTGAAATAGGAGGCGTAATTAAAATTATGCTGTCCGATGGAATAGAAGCGTGGATTGAGATGAAGGCCGGGAGGAAATGCGGGCGTTTGAAGTGCACGAGGGTGGCGGCGCGTGGCAAATTGACGCTGCGGATGAGTCAAATGACCTCAGGGGGCATTGGCGAGTCTCACCATTTTATGGAAGGCCATAGTTTTTTGTTTTGAAATACCTCATATTTTTTTAAACTGGAGTCAAAGAATGTTGCAACTTGATTGTTTCCTTTTTTGTATCTCCTTGTTTCTATTTTTATTTATGATTGTATTATTTGATATTATGGTATTACCGTAGTTAATAGCAAGCTCCGTCTTTTCGCCGATGATGCAGTAATTTATGGGGACATCCGAAGTCACGAAGACAGAGTCGTGTTAGCCAACGACCTAGATGCAATTCAAAATTGGTGCGATACATGGCAATTGGAATTGAATTTTAAAAAATGCGTAGTAATACATTTTTGGGAAAAGAGTAATTCCCTCCCTTATAGTTACAAAGTGAAACAAACCAAAATCGCGAGGGTAGATTCCTTTAAATACTTGGGTGTAACAATTACTCACGATCTGTCCTGGGGAAAACACATACGAGAAATATACGGTCGTGCTAATAAAAGATTGGGATTTGTGAAAAGAGTGCTAGGTAAATGCGACGAAAAGGTGAAAGAACGATGTTTCCTTGCCTTGGTCAGGCCCCATCTAGAGTATGCTGCCAGTATATGGGATCCTCACAACATAAATTTGGTTTCGGAATTAGATCGAGTTCAGCGGAGGGGGGCTAGATTTGTCAAACATTGTTATGACCAACTCAGCAGCGTATCCACTTTGCTCGACAATTTAGGTTGGGATTCTCTTACACAGCGGCGTTTCCAATATAGATTAAACTTATTAAAAACATTTAAAGATGGGCCCTTTTCCGATGACATCAAGGATATAATACGAACCCCAACGTATTACGGTCGAAGGGATCACGAATATAAGACTAGAGAAATAGACTGCAAGACTGACAGGTTTAAAATGTCATTTTTTCCAAGAACGATAAGGGAACAGAATGCTCGTAGTCGAAATTCCCCAGGACTTAGTTCATTACAATAAGTATTAACGTACAGGTTAGGGACTTCGCGAGGATGTGTATACATGTGTGTATGTATGTATATGTATGTGTGTATATATACATATATATATGTATATATATTTTTTTTCCTACAGGTTCCCCCCACCTTTCCTCACCTAACTCCCAACCCCCTCAACCCTTACCCTTCCCTCATGGTGCTACACCCCCTGCCACACACCTTTTTGGTGGCTCGCAGGGTACTTATGTAGATGTAGATGTAGATGTATTATTTGAAAATAATTAATTATATAATATTCAAATGAGTAAGAATATTTTTAGAGTAAATCATCCTTTTGAATATCCATTACCTAAAATATGAACATATCAAATGTGATTTGGCCAGCTATCACAAATCCAAAGATATTGGTAATTTGTGTAAGTTTTTCGTGTAACATTATATGCTATTTTCAATACCTTGAAATTTTCCATCTGGCGTTAAAGAGTCCTAAGAGCTTATTCGCTAACAGAGAAAAATGTGTGTGGAAATTAGAGACGGATTTATAAACATGAAACTGTTTTATTTCTTAATTTCATTGAATATTTACATTTTTATTGAGTTCACGTTGCCCAAATCATGCGAGTTATAAACCTGCGAAGTTATGGGAGAAGGAGAAACCTAAGGGTGGCTATTTCTGGAGTGGAAATGGGTGAGATTCTTCAATTAACTTTCTTTACGTGATCTAATTCCACAACATAACTCGAAAATTTCATGACCTCAATCCTACTGCTAAACACCGGAATCTTTAAACTTTAATGCCCGTGTTTCTGCCTCCGTTTTCCTCGGTGGCTTTTCTTAGTACAGCATACGATTTCATAGGGAAGGTATAAAATATTTAATTTATTCCTGGGAAAGAAGTAAAATAAACCACATGATCGATGGCAAGGACGCTCTATATCCAAACAAAGGGAAAAATGTAATACGAAAAAACTTTTTATTTTGATATTTGATAGCTTTGGCAAAACACGGAAAATTGAACTTTATTCACATATACCATCAAGAAGTAGCGACAGGATTGAATACAGCTAATTCTAAAAATTATGATTAGCGTGAGCTAATCATAATTTTTAGTTATTAAAAACAAATCTTATCACATAATTGTCAACGTATGTACACATTTTAATAAAAAATTAAACTTTGATATACTTTTATCCACTATAACTGATTTGAACTTTATCCTAACGCAAAAATTCCCTATACACCTCCTCCCAAAGTAATAAAACTTAGGCAATCGGCGTCCACTTTTGCAAACTAGGTCAAACAAGCATAAATCTGATGAATGCACTTTCTTAATCGTAAGAGGTTTTGGAATGTGGTTTTTAAGCGACTCCTAGTGCAGCACGTATATGTGGTGATCGGAAGCCGGTTGAAGACAAGGTGTCGTTTATTGTTTACCTTTTATTCCGATTCCGCATATTCAAACATTCAGTGGATATTTGTGATCTTTACTATATTTCCAGGTGGAATCAATCTATCTATTAAAATGCATTGAATCCAATAAATAGGATTTAGTTTTTCGAAGTGGCTGTGGGAGGTGGCAACTAGCCACTTTAATAGTTTGGATGCTAGTGATGTACCAGCTTCATAAAATAAGTAAGTAATTAAAGTCACGAGAAGAGTTTTTGGCGATAAAGACTGCAGTCGCTTTAGAATCGGAAAACGACGTTGAATGTGGTCCTTCTTCTGACGAAAAGAATTACCTATTAATAAACGAATATTTTATCTGTGATATTATTTAATTTTCAAAACAGTACAGAATTTAATTTCCACTCCATCCCTTTATTTTTACAAGAGGTTCGTCAAAACAAAGATTTGATTCTGCTCAGAACTGTTAAGCAACTGAATCCTGGAATATTAACGATGCGTACATAACACAGTGGAAAATTTTCATCCATTTTAAATTTAAATATTTTGGGAAAAAACCTAGGGTGACTATTTATTTGTTGAGAAAATTATATTTTTGAAACGTTAAATTAGGTAATGAAATGATGAATGAAATAAACAAATATTCCTCTAACGTTTGAAACAAAAAATAGAACAATGTTTAACGATTCTATGCGAAAATATTTTGATAATTGGTTTTGATTTCTTTCTTTCTTTGGGCTTATAAAATTCAATCCCAGTGCGAGGAGGAGTATGGTCCTCATGCAACTATGCAGAGTTACTCCACAGCGTGGCATGGAAAGAGGGAATATAAGCATGTAAAGCAATTCAAGGCGCGTTTCAATGAAATACTAAGGGGGATAGCTTTAAACTCAGTATATATGGGGGCTGTAGTTTACGGCTATTTCGCAAAGGACTCGCCCCCCCCCCCTCCGCCTGTCCCCTCTCCTCTGGTCATCGCCACCCTCGCCGCTCTTATTTAAGGACTTTCTCGCGTTTCCCCGTCCTATCTCCGCATTTGCACACTTTGCGTGATGAATTCCAGTTGACACCGAAGCTCGGGAGACACTCTCTGCTCCAAAGTTTGGACTTTGACGCTGGCCAGGACGCCCGCCTCGTCCTCGGGCTTTCGGCTCCACACCAGGGCTCTCGTCGGTCACCCCACATTGTCGCTGAAGCATCCAGCCGGGGAGAGGAACACCAGGATGTGGGTCGGCGGGCGTTGTGTCGCACGCCTATGAAAGATTATGCATTTCCACTGGGAGGACTCCTATTGACAGTTGGCTACTTCAAAAAAATTCATGCCGCGTGGAACTCAGAGAAAATAGGGTTATTTCAATTGTATGATATATATGCAAAAGCGGTTCATGTAAAAAATGTTTAAGTAAGATAACTCACCAGAAATGATTATTAGTCAAATATCAAATGAATGCACATAAATATATTTCACCATAAATAAGCGAAATATAAATTTATTTTGTAATATCGTAGAGAAATATTCCGATGGAAAGTACTCCTTCATTCACACCACGTACACTTATGGGGAATTCATTCAAGGATCCTCAATTGCGTACATAGTGTTTTGATAGCTATTAAATTGAGTCGAATTCTCGATTGCTTTCGTTTCTGCCCTAGGAACTCAAATAACGATCAAATTAGGAAATGGGGACATATCGGTGGAAATGGGACTAAGACTTTGGTATCATTAAAAAAACATGTTCACGATCAAAATGTCATCTACTCGTATACGAGGGCAGTCCGATAAGTACTTAGCCTACAAAAGAAAAAACGAAAATTTTGGAAAAGTGGCGATTTATTTCTCAACATAGTCTCCTTTTAGCTCGATACACTTGACCCAACGATGCTCCAACTATTTTAACCCGTCTGAAAAATACGTTTTCTGGAGGTCAGCAAAATAGGCCTACGTGGCGGCGATAACCTCCTCATTCGACTCAAATTTCTGCTCAGCGAGTGCCTTTTTCAAGTTTGGAAACAAAAAGAAGTCGCACTGGGCCAAATCTGGAGAATACGGTGCGTGGGGCAGCAATTCGTAGCCCAATTCGACCAATTTGGCCGTGGCGAAGATGGAGGTGTGAGCCGGTGCGTTGTCATGGTGGAAGAGCACTTTTTTCTTCGCCAAATGGGGCCGTTTTTTCTGCAATTCGGCGTCGAATCTGCCCAATAATGCGGCATAGTAGAGCCCTGTGATCGTTTTGCCATTCTCTAGGTAGTCGACGAAGATCACACCTTGTGAATTCCAGAAAACGGTGGCCATCATCTTTCCGGCCGATAGGACAGTCTTCGCCTTCTTCGGAGCACGTTCGCCGGGTGAAGTCCACTGTTTCGACTGTTCCTTGGTCTTTGGTGTACACCAGTGGATCCATGTTTTATCAACGGTCACGAAACGACGCAGAAACTCCTTTGGATTGCGCTTAAACAGCGTCAAACACTGCTTTGAAGTGGTCTCACGGTTGCGCTTGTTGTCCGGAGTGAGCAAACTCGGTACCCATCGCGCCGACAGCTTTCTCATGCCCAAAATTTCATGCAGGATATGACCCACACGGTCTTTTGAGATGCCTACTGTCTCAGCCATCTCGCGCACCTTCAATCGGCGGTCTGTCAATACGAAATCGTGGATTTTTTTCACGTTATCCTCCGTGGTAGCCGTTTTCGGGGCACCTGGGCGTGGCTCATCAAAAACCGACGTGCGACCACGTTCAAACTCGTTAAACCAATTTTTGACGGTCGCCATCGAAGGAGAAGAGTCACTGTACATCCAAGCGCTCTTTGATTTTACTGCGCGATTTCCCTTCCAAAAACAAGAATCGAATTACCGACCGACATTGCTCTTTTTCCATTTTCCTAGAATCCGCGGACACACCTGCTTCCACACGTAGTCAAAACAAAACTACGAGTCCGATTCGGCTGAAATTTCAACAATAGCCGTCTATAACAATGTCCTACACGATAGTAAATTGTTCTTGAGATAGTGGTGCCATCGGGCTGAGAAGTACTTATCGGACTGCCCTCGTACACCCTAAAAAAAGAAATTCCTACTGAGAAAACCAAGGTTTAACTATTTATAATTTAATCCAGTTCTTTAAGATTTATTATCATTTCATTGCATTTTGAAGAAAGCCTATATCAGTTTATCCTCGCGACCATAGCAGGGAAATATTTAAGAATGCAGAAATGCTCTATATGCTAGCTACCCATTCTTAAAATATTTAATTATGTATATTTAAATGGATTGTAAACAGAAACTGAATACACAAGGAATGAAATGAGAGTATGATAAACTATAAGAAAGCCGAAAGTTAGAATTCAGCAATTGATATTTTAAAATATTAAAATCAGAAATTCACTGAAAAAATGTCCGGAAAGCATCTCATTGCATGGACATTATGTATTTAAGAAAGAACGAATTTTAATGCGTTCAAAATAGTTAAATGCTTGTCGCAAACTGTTCTTAATTATATAATTATGCTCCGATGTCACCAATAGTTAATCTTCCTATTATATTATTACTATGCAGCATGTCAAGAACCACTTGCTGGTAAATGTTTTAGTGAAAAGATGTAAGTACCTACTATTCATCCCCTCTAACAACAATTTATTTACAATCCTTTTTCCAAATGCCATTTATATACGTAGATTGAAAAAACTGACCTGAGATGTTAATTGCGGATAATGAATGAGAGGATTTTGGTGGAAATGTATGCTATTTATTTTTTTATGCAGTATGAATAAATACTTAACAGGCATATGAGTTATTTTTCCCCTGCGCTCGTAATTTTCACCATCTGACGGTCAAGTCCACTGATTTTTATCTTCGCTCGAAGGCCACACGCTTTCCGTTCTGCGTTTTCTTCCTTTTTTTTGATGACCCGAGTTCTAACGCGCCCCGGCACGAGTACCACATCCCTTCCTTCGACCGCCTGTGGGTTTAAAGGTCACTTGACGAGGAAGGGAAGAAAGGTGAGCGGGGCGGCTTGACAATTCGGTCGAAGGGGTTTGGTAGAAGGAGAATCAGGCGTACGTATATAAAGCGAAGGGGTGGCTGAAAGGGGAGGGAGGGCGGGGGTGGCGGGTCGCGGGAGAGTGCTTTGGTTTTGGATGCAACATCGCGGGGAGAGACTGGCGGGAGGGGAGCGAGTGAGGTTTGAGTGGGTGCGGCTTTGCACGGGGGGAAACGAGTATATGCGCGGACGCACCTCTCCCTTCGCCCTCTCCCGGTTACGCGTGAGGGAGCAAGAGAGGGAGGCAGGAGGAGGCGGTTTACGGTGGGCGGGGAGAGGAAGCGCGGCCGGGCGGACGGAGGTTGCCCTGGCGACCGCACCCGCCCGCCGCTCCCCCGTCGCCGCCGGAGGATGAAGTCGTCGGTGTCGCCCTCCGTTTCGCGGGCCCACCGTGTCGCGTCGTGGCGCGGCAGGGGCTTCAGGCCTGCCTATCCCTTGTGCGGTCTCAACTGCTTGTCGCTGGAGAGCGAGGAGGTGGAGCTGATGGGCGAGGCCGGGTCTTTGTGCCCCCAGAGCCGGGAGGATGTTGCCTCGCAGGTGCATGGTCGAGAGTGGACGGTGAGAGCATCGATTCAGCGACCCCCTGGAAAATATTGAAATTATTCGATGAAAATGCAAAGATTATGACAAATTTTCATTGCAAAATGGCCATTTGTAATTTTAGAAAGGATTATTCAGTATAAGCACTGGAAATGCTATAAGGCTGAGTGAATTTTGAAAACATTTAACTCAAATGTTAACTCTTCATTTTTCAAATGTATATACTATATTTATCTACTGCTCATTTACTTGATGCTTGGTCTATTTGTGAAATGTATCAAAATACTACGTCTTCCAAAAGTATTGTATTGGGTTGTTCAATTTAATACGGCCCATTTCTTGAATAATATTAGCACAAAATCTGCTTTAATTTTATTTAATTACCTACGTAATTAGATGCTTACCATTTCGGACTTAATCTGTCACAGTTCAGCTCAATAAGGACGAAGTAGAAAATATAATCCAGTTTCGAGCGAAAATGTACTTTAATAATACCATTAAAAATTAAAATTAGCTTATAAATAGATTACATTGAAATATTTGATGGATACAAAAGTATTCAATGACTGACTGATTTCTGTTTCAACTACTCTTTTAAAATTCTATTTAGAAATTTCTGACTAAACTGTATATAGTTTTTCTAATTTTTTTGAGCTTACATTTTTATTTGAAATACTTAAAATGAGGGGTATAATTTTTAAGGTGTAAGCTCAAATATTCAACCTCTAAAATATTGAATTCAGAATTATAGTCACGGAGCATGTTTGCTAGTTTGTTAGCGACCTTCTTCACCGAGCGCCATGTAAGGCTAACAAAGCGCCAGCTATGCTATCGGGGAAATTTCAGCCTTCTACATTTAAATTGCAAATTGCAAATTACATTGCAAATTAAATCATATTTATCGGTGCCAATATGTATGTACTTTAACAAAGTATCCATTTTTAGGAGCTCATCAAAAACTGATATCACTTATTGATAAATGAAGAGTGGGAACATTAGACTTTCGGTATATCGACCTGCAAGAAACCCATCCTTGTAAGTCAACTCTTCAAAGCAGTGGACTATGTCCTCCTCTCTTGTGTGAAATTAGCGTTGAATTTTCCCCCTTTTACGTAATCTAGGAGCGAATTGGGCGGAAAAGTCGCCGATGACGGGGTGGTAAAATAGCCTAATTGGACATGGTCCGCAGTCTGGCCACGCCACAGATGCCGTCCTTTCCGCTTCACCGCCCCTCGGGATCCCTTCCTTACTATCATTCCCTCGCTGCGGCGATGTGCGCGCACCCTGAACCCCGTTAGCACCCTCCCTCACTTCTGCCTGAGAGTGGCGTCCGAGGGATGGTGATCAACCCAGTAGCCAAGTGAATTCGAAATTCCGGCTAGTGAAACGCTAACAACGTTAGATGCGTCAAATCTGAAATGCGGGCTTCCGGGGTAACTCCAGCCTGGAGTGCCGAACCGAGGTATTGATTACTCACTCCAGATTTTTGTATGGCTTTCTTCAAAGCGATTTATGTGTATATACATTTTTTAAGTCCTTAGCTCCATCAAAGTTAAAAATGTGGTACGAAAAGAGAGGTAGCTGCTGCATGTTATCCGGAAGAAGATAGAAAAAGTAGGCGTAGGAGCTATCAAGAGGTAGAGTGAGATGTTAAAGGCCTTTATACAATAGAAGTTAGAGTAATAATTGAGCGGAGTTGAGGAAGGAAGTGAAAAGAGGTTTTTTGAATGGTATGGATGCTCTTAGATAGAACGAAGATTTGAGGAAGGAAATAATAATGCTGGATAAACAAACTCCACGATAAATAAAGATCTATGAGAAAATTAACATTTGATACCTGTCATGGATTGTTAAAACCTTAAAATTTATAATTAGGTAACCAGTTAATTTGTGTATCCATATCGTTCAATGGGAGTTATTCAGGTTATCGTAGGTGCAAGATGATTTTGGCGAACTTCTATGACCAATCTTTAGACAGTCATCGGCGATATTTGAAATAAGTCGGGTGCAGAAAGTCCAGAAGTCCGAGTGAGATCCTCTGGTACGATATCTCAATACGATTTCAACTTCCTCCTGTTTGAATGGAATCCGTTAGCGGCTTATATTTGGAACGCGGGTCCCTATGTCTGGTCATGGGGCAAATGCAGACGTTTTTTATTTCTTCCTATACATTACACTCTAGGGACAAACGTGCTATTGACCATTTTTTTAAATTTAAGCTGTTTGGTGTGCCTCACAATTAATTAACGCTGGGTATTTCAGCGTATAAGTGAAATTAATTAACACAGTTCGTACGTTTCACAATCACGATCATATCTTTACTCATTTGCAAGTTTTATATTTATTCTTGATAGTCTCAAGTGGCCTTTTTGTTGAAAAACTGTCCCTAATTTTTCGCCATGCTTTCTCTGTGTATGCGTTAGATAACGCGCATCCAATCACCGCTTTTCCCTCGCATCCCCGCCCCCGCATCCCCGCCTACCTATCGCCGCTCCACTCGGCAGCACCCCCTCGGCCCCTCCCGAAAGCACGCCGCTTGAACTCGCCGGTGAAAATTAGACACGCATCACGTGATCCTGTGCGTTAAACCGAGGGTGATGGTCGGGGTAAAAGGACCTCCTCCTCCTTCTCCTAAACGAACGCGACCCCTCCTTCCCCACCCGCCTCCACCCTCCAATCCCGCCACTTAGGGAGAGAGCGGAAGTGAAATTCGGTTACGGCGTCGCGGGGGAGGAGGCGATTCCCGGGCCTTTGATATCGCTCGGCGAAATTTCGAGAGTTTGACGAGGCGGAGAGGGAGGCGGGTTCTGGGGGATGGGGAAGAGATAACGGGGGGGGTTGTTTAGGGGGAGGCAATGGGGCGAGGCGGCGGCACAAATCGGGGACGAGAGGGGGCCTTCGCGGTTAGCCGACGGCTGGAGGTATTAGCTAGACTGGAAATCATTCGACTCGAATCTTCTCGACAAATTCATTTTATTCTGCGATGAGGTCGCAGAGATCAGGAGTAGCACTCTTGTCGTGCTCACTCTTTACTTAGTGTTGTTCCTCCACTCTCCAGTGACTCACGGTACAACGATAACTTTCACGACGGTCTTAACTTTTCCTTTAAGAACTTCTTTATTTTTTAAGGTCAATGTTCACATTGACATTTTACTCGCATTAAAACTCCGCATGTTTTTGTGGGCAGACAAATAGCAGCTAACTGCCTTTCAGTCGAGGGAATAAAGGGCAAGTTCATGAGCTCCAATAGTGCGAAATTTTGCATCGGAATTAATAACGGCATTTATTTTTAGATTTCCTGAATACGCTGTGACTCTTACAACATAATGGGATCTAATGCAGTATAAAACAGAGATGAGGAGGATTCAGTCGCAGTGGAATACTTGCGGTTGGAAGGATCGTCGGGAGGAAGTTAAGCTCGCGACGCTCACAATCGGCCACACTCGGATCTCGCGCGGATTCATAACCAGGAGGGAGGAGTCACGCCGAGAGGGCCACCTTATTGTGCACCGCCTGGTCCCAGAGTAGATCTTGCACTTAGCGGGAAAAGTCGAACTGTCTTTGATTGATCGTGCTTTACCATTTGCATTAGAAATCAGTATTTTAAATTATATATGACGATGACATTCTACGTGCTCAAAATTTTCAACAACTTGTAACTATCATTATTTTCATTTATTAACAATGGGGTTTTTTAATTGACAAATTCATCGAAGGTCAATCACCTTAGACAATTAAATAAACTTGAAAAGGTGCTAATGAAATACGTGGGTGGCCTGTCCAAACACCTGACAAAGATACAAGACATTTTTTCTGAAATTTTCTGAGTCGGAAACTTTTCAGACCACCCTTGCAATTCGGACGGACCTTTCAGTTCACCTGAAACAGCCCACATGTATTATTGTGATGTTTTTTTGTTTCCTCGGGCATTCCCTTTATTGTACAAAAGCTTTGCGTGGTTTCTGTGTCCGTGGGATATATTTTATGGATGATGAAACTCGTTTATTAAAGCGGCTCTCTACAATCCATGACCTAATAAATTCACAATATTTTTGAAAACACATAGATTACAATGGGAAATAATTTTAAAAACATAAATATACGTACATATTCTCTAGTCAAAATGTAAAGTTCATAAAAAACTCAAAGTAATGCTTATGGTCATGGTTATGTAATAATTGTTATTAAAGCAATTTTTTGATAAAATTTAGATTTAAGTAAAGTATAGAAAATACTTTAGTACAAAACGACTCTATTGACACACCAGTAGACCTATTATCATAAAAAATACGGACAACCCAATGGCACCAAAATAATCATTTTCCTTAAGCAGTTCATCAAAATTGTAGTACCTCTTCAGAAGCATCATTAGATTTTATTCCTTGAATACGACACAATGTCTCTCTCAGACAATTTTTTATTAATTTAGGTCAATTATAGGACATTCAGTTAGTTATGAAAATGGTCAGTCAATTCAAGCTTTGAAAACAACATTTTCCAATGAAATTCACACAAAATTTCATATCTATAATACATTTCCAATAATCAAGACTAATAAAATTATATATTAAAATGTCGCATATTGTAAAAATATTTTTTAATTTATTCAAATGCGATTCATTAAATATCTCGAAACAAGAAATAGATGTCTTAGTCCACTTTCATTATTATGGGCACATATTCAAGTTTACCCATAAAAAGATTGGCGCATGCAGAAGCCATACGCCATTGCAATGCCTTTTATTTGTAAATATATTTTGTCGTCCAATTGGAAAGCATTTTTGATGAGGACGAGTTGGGTCAATTCGATGAAGAAATCTGTGGTGTGGGTCATAGGGCGAGGTAATATATCAGGGTTTCTAAGCCTTTTTTTGTGGGGAATGGAGGTGTAGAGAGATATAACGTCTATTGTGGCCATTAGAATGGTCGTGTTGTGAGGAATCGGGATTAAGTGTAGATGTTCCAGAAAGTGGTGGTCTATTAAAGCGGAGATTTGTTCAGTGGGTAAGCTTACACTGGAGACCGTGGGGCATCCGGGGTTATTGGTTTTGTGAATTTTGGGTAGCAAATAGAAATGTGGGGTCTTAGGAATAGCAGGAGAAAGAATGGATATATATTAGGATGAGTGACCTTCTTTGGGACCAAAATTGGATAAAATAGAGAGAATATCCTTCTGTTGTGAAGTGTTCGGATCTTGGGGCAGGGGGACATAGCAAGAAAGATCGTTCGATTGGCGTTATGCCTCAATGTCGTAGTCTTTTTCGTTTAGCGCGACAACGGATGACCCTTTGTCCGCCATTTTATTTGAGATACAATATAATGATGAGATGAGAAGAACATGAGAAAACTAGGAATAGCGAATTGATAATATTATAACAATATCAATATTATATTTATATTAATAATAATGAGTACTTTGTGGAACACAGCATTACACGAAGGAAAAGAAAACATAATTCAAAAGCATGTTTCCGATTGATAGAATAAAGAGTTCGGCCAGAAAGAGAAGAAGAACGAGGAAAAACGTGCAAAGAGAATGAAAGAAACGAAACGGTTAAATTCCAAGAGATGCAGATCCGTAAACAACAAAAGAGCCGGAGGAAGAGAATCGGGGTGCGGAATGGCGGACGAGGGATTCAAAAGAAGAGAAACAATGGATTGATGCGGTCCATTATAAGGAAGAAGAAGAATAAGCATTAAAAAAATCGACTGCATTCAGTAACAGGGATTTTTTTCCAAATTGCAAGGGTGGCCAAATAATATGTATTGTAATACGTGGATCTTTTGGCGGCCATTTTAGGTCGTTAACTGCCTTTTTGTTATTCGAAGACAGTTGATAGTAACATTAAGTATAAAGCGTCTCCTGTTAAGTTGAATAAACAGCTATAATTTATTGCAGCATTCAGAAAAAAAATTGCAAGCTTAAAGTAAAGAGAATACGTGTCTGAACTTTGACTAAAAGAAGCAGCCTAAATTATAAATGTATTATTAATCCGCAATAAATTGGCGGAAATGATAAGGAGAATGTGATAATTTAAATTTGACCTGAGAATGAGAAATGAGAGAGGAAATTGAATTGATAGAATTCTGCTCAAGGAATGAACCCACTCTGACGAACACATAGTTAAAACATCATGTTAGAAGTGGTTAACTAGGTTACTAGGCTCGAAGGTAACTTCTACAGAAGGAATGTAGAAGTTACCTTAGAGCGGATGTAGATAGTGAAAGCTACACAGCTTATTGAAATGACATAAGGGATACAAATCATAGATAGCTGGTCATAATTATTCTAATTTTTGGTTACCTACCAGCTAAGACAGCTTTTGAATGAAAACAAAGACAACAGACAACGGTGAAACTGCAATGAAATTAGCTTTCCTAACATCCTACTCTACAAGAAAGCCCTTATGCAACTCTGCATACTTACTCCCTCCCTTCATTCAGTCCAACATCCCTATTCTATTTCTGCCCCTTCCTTGTTTGCCTTACATTCTCCCCTCTATCACAATCTTCAACATGCCATTGTCAATTGAACGCTCTGAATCCTCTCTCCTCCCCCACCATGCCTACCGCTTCCTCGTTTGTTTTACTTGCTGCCCATTTCACCTTCTCTATCCTTCTACTCACCATATTTCAAAAGCATCCAAATTATGCCTATCAACTTGCTTCAACGACCATGTTATCGCGTCGTACAAAACCACGATCTCTATCAAAGTTTTAAAGAATCCATTTTCAACATCCTTACTCAACGTCACTATCATTAATTCCCTCCTTTCTGTAATAGCTTCCTAGCCTAAGGCGATTCTACTCATTTGTCCCCATTAAAAAACACAGTAATCAACCCGAAGGTCGGTTTAGTAGGTGATGGTAGAGCTCACCCGTGTACCAAGCCCAACGGCGTGTGAATATTCACACATCAGGGTAGGGGGGCCAGTTCCTTTCCCTGTGCCGGTTATGGTTTCCCAGGAAGAACTGGTACCCGAAAAATCAACTAGCTTGGGTGGAGCTGCAGGTGCCCAAAGTGCCTTGCCCGGGAATCGAATCCGGGACCCTCCGGTCAGTAGTCCAACGCTCTACCCGCTAGACCACCGCAACCCGCTTGTCCCCATTTTGTTTATGAACAATTCCGAGATAGGTAAACTGTTCTAACTGATCTAGTCTATGGACTCCTATTTTGATATTTAACGGAGCCGTTACCTTTCTCGAAGACCCCATAACTTTGTTTCGTTTACATTTTATTTATATCTTCAGTACCACTCATGATTCTTTAATCATTTTCTCCATACATACCTTTACGTTGAACAGCCAAGGTGACAATCGACAACCCTCTCTTACTCCACTTCCTAACATCGCCATCCAGACTCATCAGAAAAAATACCTTCTGATTGTATCCTTTGTTCCTCTCTACTATGAGAGTAAATACATTTTGTAAATATGAATTAATTCTCCTAAAATCATTGATCTATATTTTCAACTTTGATTTTAAAACTGGATGTGTTTGATTCTATCGTTTGGAGGATCAGTGATCTGGATCGTCCAACTTGTATATAAAGCCTCGCAATATTACTTAAAGAAATATGGTTGATTCACTGTGTTGATTCACCATACGAGTAGTGTGACGCTTTAGTATTCATGTACTCCATCGTGCCTCCAAAAGTTCGGACATTAGGAGGAGAGCAGGGGCGCCCGGAGTGCTTCGAGAGCAGCTCTAGCCCTCTCCTGCACCTCCGCAATCCCCTTTCAACCCCCAGCAAGAGTCCCAGTTCCCCTTCCCTCCCTCTCGCTTTGCTTTCATCCACGCTCACTGAATCAATTGATGGCAGCGCGGAGTAGAATATTGAGCGCTGATGGGATTAAGAGCCATTGAATTTCTGAACATCAATCAATCACCAAGTTTATGAACTACAGAAAGTTAATTGTGCCGGTAAGGCTTGCCTTACATGGCTTAATTAACTGCCAGTCACATTCCAGCGAGCTCGACGGGTTAACAGATTTTCCACAACTTCATTAGATTCCGGGTAACTCAGCTTCTTTAGCTATGAGATTTCCGTGGTACTAGGAGAAGTTCGTGTATACGTATGCAGATGAATTAGTTATGCGCTCACTCTGATTAGTTTTCAGTGGAATGGCGCCGTCATACAAGTATATTCATACCTTGAATATATCCTAGGACAAATATTCAGAAAATAAGTAATGCCTACTTAAGTATGTAAAATATAAACATGTGAAAATAGCACTTCGTTGAGTAGGCTTAAATGGGAAGTATTTATTCTAAACACAGTCAAAAGGAATATCTGAAGATGAAATACCTGTAAATGTTGTTGAATATAATCATTGAGTACACTTAATTAACTTTACTACATTTCTGCAAGAAAATAATAATGGGATACTTGATTCCATATCGATTATACGAGTGTTCGGTATAGTGCCCCTCGTATGTTCCTTTGTCTTTCTATTGCACACTCTTCTAACATTTTCTTTCTGCAAAATACTTGATATTTCATAACACGTTTCAAAATAATAAAAACATTTTCTTCTTTAACGAATATACTTAGAATCTTATCCTCTTCGACTATAAAAAATAATTTCTTTGTAAATAATATTGTCTCTCTCTTTCTCTCTCTCCATCCTTCTTCTTCCTCATGCCTCCAAAACTGTCATTTACACTTTCACTTGAATAAGTTTTCAGTTTTAACTCCAGTGTTTGCTATTCTACAAAAATATTCTGTTTAGACATCGTTAGGTTGTGAATTTGATACCATTTTTTCATCAGCATGCCATATTTCCAATATGCAATCATCAAGTCGCTCAAAAATTCTAATATATTGAAGCTATTATTGCTGAATTATTTGGGATTTAAAATCACGACCAATTATGGATTGACAGCCCTGCCCTTACTCTCTGCCTGCCTCCCACCACCAGGAGACTCATTTCACTCCACAATTGAAAGCAAGAGTAAAAGTAGATGGAAATATATTTTTTTTCAAGCAATTGTCTTGGGACTAGTAAATAAAACATTCCAATAATCAGTTTGTTTTATTTTGATTAACTATTCATTATTAAAATTTCACTAACTGTATAATGATATTCCCCAGATTATTCTGAGAGAAGCTACGTTTGTCTTAGCTAGGGGTAAATATTTGAGCACCACCAATTTCACTTACTTTCAATATGAAAGAACCCTCACAGACACTGGGAAAAAAATGATGCATCGACGTTAAAAGTGCAATAAAGGTTATAGTTTTTAGAGAAATATTTTTTTTTAGTTTTTAGAGAAATATTTTATTCGCCATGATATTTAAATACCCTTAAGGAGATTTAAAAACCCTAGGACTGGGAGTAGTTCTTAGAGCAAAAACCTCATTCGGAATTTAGTCAGCAGTCGAATAGGCTATTTCCTCTGTTATTATTTGTGACCGCGTGGTCTGGGCTCTCAAGTGCCACATTGGAGACGTCTGCTGTGCAAACTTTGCTTCTATTCAGATTCATTTATTGCAATTTCGGCAGTTTTCAGTTGGCACAGCCAGACAACTCACCTAATTACCCGGCAGCAAGAATATTTTTTCAACCTTGCAATTAATGCATATTCTTAAATAACATGCTTAGCATTCTTAAATTATGCTAAGCAGCGAAAAAATATCCAGCATAAATTAAACTTTAAGCAAATTTTGCGGTCAAAATAAGACCCACCTTAGCTACTTCGTGTCATTTTAATTTATTCCATCCGACCCCTTTCAGAAAGGGGTACTGCTTTGAAAAATTCTAAATGAGCTGTTAAGCAAACATCACGTGATTAAATCGGAAAAACCTAAAAATTTTACGTTCTATTCACTACCTCGTTGAGTTGTTTATGTTAGATTGCCTCCTATAGATCCATTCCTCTAGAGCCCTGTAATAGTAGAAGCAGTGGGAGAAAAAAGTGTCAGGGTAAATTTTCAATAGTGTTATTACGAAAATTTGCATTTTAATGTTATATTATTTGTATCGTATTCAAAAGCATTAGTATTATGTTATGTTATAAAGGTATTTTATATAACGATCAAAGGAAATCATTTCAGATGCACAAAGTCATAGATTCAGCTCAGAAAATAATGGCTCAGTTGTGACTAGATAGGAGGATTGAGCGCAAGAGATAAAAATACAAGTACAACTACATATTTCTGTCTATTCATTCTTTTTAAGTTAGCCTTTTACGAACGTATCAACTTACTTCAAAATGCTCTCATTACGAATATCAGAATTAAAAATAATCCAGTTAGCAAGGGTGTGGTAAACGAAGAAGACCGATACAATTTATACTTATGAAATGAATTGTTATATTATTTATATTGCACTGTTTTGAATAAATATTATATTTAAAACTATGTTTATTCTTAGACTTATAAAAATTTGATGAGAGATGTTTTTTGAATTTCTCTTTATAGGAGGAAAAGACGGTACTTATCTTAAGAACGAATACTCGCAGTACTCAAATTTTGGCTCGCGTAGTCGCGTGTAGTTTTTAAATTCGCCCAGCTCGTCTTCAATTAAGGGAAGAATCCAAAGGAAAACATACATTAAAATTTTATCCGAGGAGGAGGAGGGTGGGTGAAGGCCCGCGTTATTTTGTTTTACGCTAATTTATTCAATCCGGTCTTCCGTCGTAATCGCAGAGGGCGAGCGTTCCGAAATCCTTTTTAAGTTGAAACTTTCTCGCCTTTCGTTCTACTCGAACGGAGCTCCCTCTCTGTTGCCCCGGTTGCGATCGGAGAGGGGGAGCGGGCACCTCGAGAAACCCTTCCCCCACAGAGCCGGGGCCCCCTCCACACTCCCCGCCCCTCCCCCTCCGCCGCCCCCGCACGCCTTCGGACGTAGCCTCCGTATTCCGACCCCTCCATCTCCCGATGAAACCCTCATCTCCCCGTCCACAATTTCTAATCCTTTTCACTGAGCACCAACCCACCCCTCAACCTTCCCTAACACCCTAATCAATCCTTCCCCCCTCCCCACCTCAGCCTCAATCAAAAACTTCACGCCCCCCTCCCCCCCACCTTTCTTACCATCTTCCTTGACATTTCACACCCATCGCCCGCCAGGACTGCCAACTCTTGAGTTTGGAGCAGCGTTAGAAATGTGTTTCAGAATCAATTCGAGTGCACGGGAGTTCAAATTTTAAAACTTTAATGCAATAGAATACCACTGGGAACCTAAGTTGGGTGAATAAATTGTTACAAATGGGATAGGAATCCCTAGCAATCCTAGGTTTATAATAAAGAATGATCTTTGCTCATTTTTTAAAAAACCGTTTCCTGAATAAAATTCATGTTATAAATCCAATCCTACAATGAAAATAAATGAAATATGCGTAAATCTGGACAAATAGCATGCAGAGCCGGTTTGAAATATCATTTTCTCATGAGACTATTCAGGAGATTTTGAGTTAGTATCCAGGTCTCTCAAGGGATAACACCCTTGCAGTATTTTTAGCCCACCTAACTTGTCGTTACTATTGATTATCTCTCAATTGCACCTATAAAAGTTCACTCCCAACTCCATTCCCTCCACAAATGCCCTGTGCTGCGTTATTTCACTTCGTGCATAGTTCCAGTGGACGAATTGCCAATTGTGCTCAACACAAAATATTTCCAAAGGAGAGTTCAGTTTATCCCATATAGCTAGTGAGAATGCCATATGAAGCGAAGATGCGCCCTACATATTGATTACGGAGTAAAAGCGAGCGTTGAGAGGGTATAAAAGTTATGATACTATAACAAGTACTAATTAGACAAAAATCATCCTGTATTCGAGGAGCAATGTGTAGTTATTTCTTGGATACTCTTATGCATGAAAAACTTTCGCAACCCCAGCAATTCCGCATGTTTATTATATTATCCTTAAGTGTATCAGAAAAATTAGTCAAATTGTAAAATGGTTTGGTATCCCTGGCGTTGAGTCCCGCCATGCCTAAATAACTCTCAACGGCTTGCAAGATATTAAGTAGATGTATTTGGGCGACGTGTGTATCTCACGTTTTTCTTAGTAACCTTGCTAAATAACCCCGGAAGTACGCGCAATCTATCGATTTACAATAAATACCTTGTTGGGGAGTGCAGAGCGGCTCAAGCCCATTGAAGTGCTCATTCAGTCGGAATGGACCAGGTGACGTCGAACCCGTGTCACCTTACGTACTTTGAGAATAGGCTCACGCATGCACACCATGTTTATGCCCACTCCTCTTTTGCCCAGTGCCTCTTCTCAATTGAACATCCGGTCTAAAATACTGAGGTGACTCCAACACTCGGTTCCGTTGCCTTTGAACTTCTACTTGGGAGCCGATCTCCCATGTGTCTCACAAAAAGTAACTCGAATATCTGCAATTCAACAATCAGAAGTGTGATCAAGATTAGATATGATTTGAGAGATATCCTTTTTTTTCGAATATTAATCAATATTCAATGGTAAATATTATGTATAAGTGTTATAAAAATCATGAAGTAACGACAAGAGAGAGTGGGATAGTATTTTTGAAGCACTCAACTAGTAAACAAGATTACATCAATCCTTAAATTTGGCGCAAATTTTGTCGACGCTGCTCTATTGTAAGGGCATAAAGATATCTTATTTTTTCGCTATACTCATTCACTTATATATGATACAACTATCCAATGCGTCTCCGTACGCACCTCCACCAGCTTAAAGTACCATTCCCTATTTATTTCAAGCGACAACTCTTGCTTCAAAGTGTCCAATTTAAATAATTTCCTGTTCCTGCTCCGTTAGTTTCGACGCTCATTTCTTCGTCTATTCTTCATAGGACTTCTTCAATCGTCAATATCTCCGTCAACCTGTTCTTCACCATCCATTTAAAGCTCCGCGTAGTCTTTTGCATTTCTTTTTTTTATTTTATTCACTTCCATGTAAACGTTTCGTATCCGAGATATATTCAATATCTTTTCTTAAATAGATAATTTGTATTTTTAAGTGCAAAGGAATGATAAGGGAGGCATGGAAAGGGCTGGAGGTAGGAGTGAATATAGATGGGGACTTACGTGTGTAAAATCAGTCAGATATTAAAATGATTAAGGGTGAATAGCGACTCAGGAAAAGCACTACAATCGTTACTTAGGACTTAACAGAATCATTTTGGTTGGTACGAGATGAGAATCATTTTAAAAAACAAAGTTTTCAATGCAAAAATTTCATAGTATAACAATCAATCGCCTTGACCGGGATTGACTTGGATTGGATTGGGAAGGCGAATGATTTTTACGCTCTGAAATTGATGCATTGAAATGTATGTCAGCGGATGACTCCGTTAAAAGTTACTGTTGCGGCATCTCCCGCAGTTTAAAGTTTATCAAGTTTTTGATAAAAAAGACAAAGTTAAACGTTTAAACTTGATGTCAGAAACAAAAGCATATGATACACATCTAGCCAGTATTTGTGACAAAGATGGCTCAAGTAATAGATAAATATTCGTCTTTATTTTGGGGCGAGATTGAGATTATGGAATCTCTTCTACCACCTAAACCCTGAATACGCATTGGGACATAGACGAATTGTGCTAGGCAAAGAAGCTTCGAAAAGCGGAGAAGGGAAGAGTGTGGAGGTATCTAAGATGTTGATGTGAAGGAGAATGAGAAAATAAAATGAACGGAAAGAATACGGTGAAATAGGAAGCCTGGGAGAAATTCAGTGTAGGTAGAAAAAGTGGTTGTAAGAGTAAATAATAGGCTGAAGACGATAAAAAGGAAACAGTGCTGGAAAAGCGAAGCGGAGGGAGGAAATCTTGTAGAGGAGACATTTTGGGTGAGATTAAAGTGGGTAGAAAGCATACTGAGTTAAACGAGTTATTGTGTAATGCAATCTCGGAAGTAAGGATATTCCTTATAAGGCTAGCTACGGCTATGGTGTGTAGTGCCATGGTCCACCCGAATCTACTCTTACCCGGTAAGGTACTGCTAGTAATATATTATTTTTAAATTATGAAGTGTAAGATATGTTTTATCCTTCACGAGCGAGCGATGTATTGGCTGTATATATGCAACGCTCTCTTTCTAAAAGTTTGATTTTTATTCCTGTGTTATTGCTCTTTTGACAATACTTTTATGTGTTCATCAAATGAAGGAATATACTTTTTCATATCAGTCGAAGCATGGATAAGACTTATGGTAATATTCCTTGTATCCCTGTTCTATTTGAAACTCATCCGCACGGGGGTTGAGGTATTAAGATGTTATTTGGAGGTTCATCGTTGGGAAGACTTCCATTTCACTCTGAAAACCTTTTGAAATGATTAGTTTTTGTTCTTAGTGCCATTCCTCATACGACCTTCTTGCATCCGACGAGGATTATATACCCCCGCACTCTTCCCATTGAACCCCCTTTTTAATCCTTAAATGGAATTCAAGCTCCTTGTGTTTGCCTGGCTGGGCCCGTAGCTTATTTGTGCAGCCATATATTTTGTCTACGTGGTACCCTGCCAGCCACCACTGGGGTGTGGAGCAGCTGACGCTTGTCAGAGAATACAAATTATCTTTCTAAATTTATTAGCAATTTTGCCAAACACCTTTTAATTCGTAACCACACCAGTGATTTTGACGTGACCATTGGACTAGCAGCCGATGTGAGCTTAACTCTCTGGAATAACTGGTAATTTTAATATCCACTGGTGACTCTTAAGTGACCTTTGTCCATGAATAAACTTCATCCCGCATTTTATCCGTCCTCGCGGCAGTTAGTTACACAGTGGAGCCCTCCTCATTTTATTCCCATCCTTATTCCCCCCTCTTCCTCGTAGGGTACAGAAGAGAGTTGCTGTGTCCTTTGAGTCACCTGATGATTATGCTAATGCACTGAATTCCGGATCGTGCCAATCTGCAAATGTGGTTTTCTAAATTTTTTCCATCAATCAATCAGCTGCACATGATTGCCAAAGAGTTTCGAAGAAGCAAGTTTATTTGATAACTGCATTTCTTTTAATCTATCTAATATCATGTTATCATTGTGTTTTATGGCATCGGTAATATAAGATATTTTTCCTTTTCAGTGATTCACTAAAGTAATGCCATTTTTCAAATCGGTGAAACAATTTTGATATTTCTTATGTTATCTCTGGAGAAGGATCGAAACTTAATAAAATGGGTTACCCTCTCATCGTACTAATTGGAGAGGTATCTTTCACAAGGTTTATGTGCTAACAGACAGCGAAAACCAAGCTTTCCTATTAGTACTCGAATCTCGAGAAATTGACTTTCGATGATTGGAGCGTACTCGTTTTTTCTAACTGAAGAAAAAGCTCTTCAGGAAATCGATAAAACCTTAATACAACTGAGCGTTAAAAAAATACATTGTTTGAAATTAAAAAAAGGCAGCTGATTCTTTTATTATTCGTGGTTCAAATGATTTTTGGTTTTGAAGATAAAGAATACCCTTCACCGGTCTCTTGCTACAAAACTTGGGTGTGCTAAAAATGACAATAAAAAATACATAAATGGACAAACCGTGAGAATGTTTACAATATATAGTAGTTCCCTAAATGCTATAAGGGAGTGACCCTTTCGGTTATTGCTCCATACGAACTATGCGAAGGTTAATCCTAAAATGCTTCCCTCTATTTTCTTCACCAGAAATCACTTTGGTCGTGTCTCTACGTGCGTACTAATAGCACAGCAGGTGACGCTTTGTGATCGAGGCACGCAGAGTGACATTAGATGACGGCGCGCTACTCCGGTTTTTGCCCGCCAGCCACTCTCCGGCGCCGCGCCTCCCCCGACCAACTGCCCATTAAGCCCCGCCGCGCCCTTCCCTACGTTCGCCGCCCCCCGACGGGGCAATTTCCAAACGTTAATTCACCGAGCCAGGGGCGTGCCCGATCACCCGACTAATAACACGCGCGCCCGTCGCCCCCTGTAGGGTCTGGGCCCTCCTCTGGTCCTCGCAACTCCCTCCCCCTCCGAACGGTGCCCACATTCGTAGCATCCCCCGCACCCATCACCCACCCCCATTACTCAGCTGCCGTAGAATTTAACGAAATTGGCCCCATGGCTTGTGGACGGACAAATGGAAAGTTAAAGTAATAGTAGAAAAGGGAAATATTTCAGAAAAAAAATGATTCCCGTTTCCCATCCCGGTGGCGTCGCTGGTGTTGGAATGTTTAAGCGCGTGGAATTCGACAGAATAACATGGGGTCGGAATATTCCACACCTCCGATGTTACGTCGGAGTTTAATCCATGGTCACATGGAAATACAGCCACTGGTAAATTCGAGTTTTCAAATGACCAGAAAAGATATGTCAACAGCTTTCTTACATTTTGTGAAGTTCCTCACGGTTCTTCAGTGGAAAATATAAATTTTTAAATTAATTTTTCTCTATTAAAAAATATATTCCCAAATTATGTGTACACTAAACGTCATTAAACGTGAATGTTCGAGTAATTGTTTTAGGTAAAAGGACAAAGCCGACTATTCTCAAATTCAAGACCCCTAATAAATTGAGCGCCATTTTCGCTCGTTTTCGACGTAGCGAAAATTTGACTGAGAAGTTAGGTCAGAGGTTTTCTCTGCCAATTCTGACTCCATAATTTCATTTCTTCTCCATCCGACCGAATAGAACCGAGCCTTTTCGTCTCCGAAATGGACTAAGTACAGGGAAATCATTGGCAGGAAAAGAAGATTAAACACTGATTAAAGGCCAGGGCTTAGCAGGAAGCTGCGGAGTCACGCGATGTGTCAAAGGGGAGGAATGGATGAAGCGACCTGGGCCTCGGAAGAGTTTTTTGGGACACTAGGCGAAGTGCACTTTGCTTTCCACGGGACGAGCCTCCACGCGTGGCTGAAGAGCGACCGGGAGAGCAATGAGAAGTCTGTCGGTCTGAGTGGAGTCGGATGCTTCTCGTCCTCCCTCCCTCCAAACCTTTGACGCACTTTGAATTACGACATTGGCCGATAAAGTTGGCGCTATGGACGCCTGGACGCTCCGACCGAGCCGATAATTTATGACCCACGGTAATGGGACACATGAATTAATAGCCATTATTCCGAAATTAACCGGAAATGTCGTCCGCTGGCAACCATCCGAAAATACCTCTCGCCTCCATCGGCAAAAATTGTCGGAAGCCATGGAAATTTGTTCACGTCTCTTCCGCCCCCACGTTGTAATTCATGCACGAAATATGGCGCATGTGACTTTAACGACTGTTTGTTTCAGACCAAATTTTACTCTTGGATTTAACATTTCTCGATTTCTTAACGGATGCACTTACACACGCTACGACGGTAAAAGTAGTGTTAACGAGATTATAACATTAGATGCCGTAAGCATTGCTCACGACATCTAATGTTACAAGCTTTGCATACAAACGGTCATTAACCGATGTTATCTGGGATATTGGAACCCTTAATTACTGACTCCCGTTAGGTAAAACGTATTCAATACACTGGTATCTCAATGCATAGCATCTCAATGATACAATAAATAATATCTCAGAGGCTGCACCAACTATGCGCCTCCGTTGGGCATAAAATCAAATTCTATTATGCACTTATCTATTTCCAGTTACATATCACAGCCAAATGCCTTCTTGTAAAGATATTACTCAGCATCTCAACCAAAAGGGTTACAGTTCATATTCACGACGGATAAAGCGTCACTTTTGTTCAGCATGTGATAAAGTAGTGCATTTGAGGTGCTAATAGTTTTCAATTAGTAGGCCATACGATATATAAGATTACCTTTAAATAACTCTCGTATTTATTTTCCTTTATTTATTTAGACCCTGTTCATGTATATATATAATATATATGTATATTTTTTTAAGTGAGAGACATAAGTACCAACATAACGCCACAAAAAATCGAAAATCAAATATACGTAACCGGCGGAAATTAAAAAATGGCCATACTTTTTGAACAGACTTCGTTTATATATATATGTATATATACATACATACACACACACACACACACACACACACACACATATATATATATATATATATATATAATATATATATATATATATATATATATATATATATATATATATATATATATATATATATATATATATATATATATATATACATATAATCTTGCATAAAAAATTATGGAGACAGTTATATCGTAAACTTACGTATCTTTTCAGCTTTTGATATGTCGATGAATTTACTTGGCATTTTAATCGGCATTATTTGTATTTACGTAAATTATGTTGATCGTCGATATGCCTTTGGGATAATCAACGAATATCTAAAGGGCATAACTCATGAAAATTAGCAATGTATTTCGATACACTCGTATTTTATATCTATGTTTTAAGGCCATACCTAAAAGCCCGAAGGGGAATGAAAAATATCGCTCTGATTCAATTCACTCGGGAGCTAATTAATCCCAAGTAAATAAATTGGAACTCATTTTGTGACGAAGGCAAGAGAACTTATAAAAAAAGCAGAAGAGTTCTTTGAGATTAGAATTCTTTCCTTTGGAGCAAAAGAATGTTATTTCCTCTTGTTTCCCTTCGAGCGAAACAATGCGATTGCCTTAACCAACTTTTTTCCTCTTTCTGACCCTATTTTTCCCTCCATTTTCCTTTCAAATTAAGCGAATTCTTTGGCTAAACTCTGTGTGTCTGTGGCGAAGTCGAAAGAGGAGGAATCGTTCGCTCTCCGAGCCATCAGCTCTTTTTTCTTCGACTGACAGCGCTCTCCTGATTATACATTCTTTGTTCGACAAGAAAAAAATAGAAGTGTTTCATTTATATTTTGCGAAAAACATTCTTTATCTGTCTTGATAAATGATGGCTGGAATTATCACCAACAGACCTTATGATTAAAAATAAAAAGAGACGTTTCAGGCGTGATATGGTGGAATAACATGATTAATTAAACCTTAAATTAAGACCTTATGATGAACAAAATCCATCCTTCGTAGCGAATAGGAATGAGTTTTCATCAATGAAAGTAAGGTTTTAAAGAAAATATATTTCATTTGACTCATAGATGCCAAAAGTAACCATTTGCAAAACCCGTTTTTAAATATTTTAATCGTAATTAACGCTTATCAGTGTAAGTTTTATTATCTATCCAAACCTGTTATGGGTGAGAGACCAACGAAACTTTTCTCTCGCTATGTAAATAAAATTGCATTTACATTAATGGAATATTTTGGAGTAGTAACTTCGAGGGACATGGTAGTGTAAAGAGTAGAGAACTAGGCTGCCGATCTGAGGACCGAGATTACATTCTGGGTGAATCTCAATTTTATCTCCCTGAGAAGTCACAAGCGGCACCGGCAAAGGAATTGGCTCCCAACCCTGCGAATGTGTGGACTTCCCGCGCCATGTGGGACGGTGCTATGTTTACTCCATCCCAACATAACAAACCAAACTAAACGATTATTTTCAATATTGTATCATTACTCAACCTGATAATGTCATAAAATTTATGATTTTCATAACTGTATTAACTTTTTTGATGTTTTATTGTACGAGGCATACAGTAAATTGTTCATACAGTGAAGGCCGTTTGCTTATCGTTAAATATTGGCGATTCAGAACACAGTTTTACTCCTACAGCGCCATCTAATGATTCATTGAGAAGCTATAGCAGCATTTGTTTTGTTTTAGAAGTCGTTTGCTTGTCCGTGCACGCAAACGACAATGTCCGCGACAATCGTTGATCCAACCAGTTGTGAAGTGCGCTCTGTCATACGATTATTGTATGCAAAAAGATTGTCGGCTGCTGAAATTAATCGGGAGTTGTGCCTAGTTAATGAACCTACAGTTATGAGTGAAGTAAAGGTTAGACAATGGTCCCGTGAATTTAAAAATGGACGAACAAATGTCCATGACGAAGAGCGAAGTGGTAGGCCCAGTATTCTGACCGATGAAATTGTTTCGCAAGTGGAACAAAAACTGCGATTTGATCGTCGATTGACAATTAATGGCCTGGCTGAACAATTTCCTCAACTTGGACGTACTACTGTCTACAATTTTATCACGGAAATCCTCAGATACCACAAATTGTGTGCAAGGTGGGTACCGAAACACTGCTGCCAAAACCAATAAGAAAATTCAAGTTTTCCGTTGGGGACTCTTTGATCACCCGCCGTAGAGTCCTCTCAGTGTACCTAGCGACTACTTCTTCTTCTTGCACTTGTCACCCATCTATGCTACCATCGGGGAGCATGGAAGACGCTCGCAAAGATGGTGCAATGTTACAGCGATAAAAAATGAGTGCGGTGGGAGAGACGCCATGGGCTCGCGCTAGTCAGAAGTATGCGTGATGGTAATAAGTGATTTTCAAGAGTGAAAACTTTTGACACTCGTTGAGTCCAAAGGTTTTCATGCAATGCGGGCTTTAATTATCGGGTTAAACATACTGAGGAAAATAATCGAAACATTTACAAAATAATAAAGCAGCTTAAAAAGTACGGAAATCAGATATTTTCTTAGTTTGAACACACAGACTTTGCATTTCCGGGAAAATGGATTTTAAATTTAGGATTATAAAAATAAATATTTAAGTTTACTAAAGTTATGTTGTAAAAGCGAAGATTTACGAAGTCAGCCTGCTCATCCATGTTTACCATGGGCATCAGCGTGCTCTACTCCTAAGCGAGCGATTACATACATTAGCGTCTTTAGCTTCAAATTTATTTATGGGATAATTTCATCGTCAGCAATTATCATCTATTCAGAGATTAGTTTTCTTTCCAATCCTTCCCTATCTCCTATCTTCTGCTACTAACTGATCCTCAATCTTTCATAGAATCTTATAACCTATATATCCCATTATTCGCATTATATTAACTAATCGCGTACTTTAATGAAGTTTGTGTTTCTATAGGCAAGGTAGATCTATATTCAAATAGAAGACCTTCTTGGTTGAAGTAATTCTTCTAAATATGTATTTGGCAATTTTTCCATTCCTCATGGACCTGGTTCCTAATAAACATAAAAATTCCGGTTTTTCATTATTACTGCCCAAGCGTCTTGCTGAACATGATTTTATGTTGTGTATGTACAGGTGATATTCCTTAAAGACCAAAAATGCGTTATGGAGTAATTTCTCAATCAAGGTAATAATGTAGAGGCTGACTCAAAATATATCAATAGGATAAAAATAAACAAATTTCATGAATAATTACTATTTTTCAGTGTTTTGTTAAAGGAGGTCTGGGAATATGGATAGTCGCTTTTCACACGGGAAGCCAAATTATTTCTAGCTGCCTACCATCACCCGCACTTCTGACCAGCGCGTCTCTACCCCCCTCCCCCCGCATTCCTCCCGCCTCCCATCCTACATGCCTTGTCATTCTCACCTTTATTATTTTCGCTCCTCACCTCCACCCTGCCTCTCAAAATCCCTAAGGAACCTCCCAAGTTCTAACTCTTGCACCCTGGCTCTCTCCTCTTCGACCCCCAGTTCATTAAAGTTCTTCCTCTCCAGCTCCCTCCACCCCTTTCCTTGTTTTCCCCCCCTTTCCACCCTCTTCCCCTTCGCACTCTCCCGCTCTCCTTGCATTATCGCCGTACATTCTTTTTAATCAGTAAGCGCGCCCCCGTCAATATTCGGGGGCTAATCAGAGGAGGCGACGCCCCCGTCCTCCCCCCGCCCCCTCCTGGCCCCCAAAGGAATCGAGAGGGCGGCTTGGATGGGGGAAGTGGCGCAGGGGGAGGAAAAAGGCGGGCAGGGGGTGGGCGTGTGGGCGAAACGATGAGTTCCGAAAGGAGGGAGAGGCATCGGGGAGCATGGAAGACGCTCGCAAAGATGGTGCAATGTTACAGCGATAAAAAAACTGCGATGAAACTTGAAGACGATGTTGAAACGTTGAGATGCGTGTCGTGCCGCTCAACAGGCGGTGTGGAATTTTACAAAGTCCTGATATCTTTCAACCCTTAACATGGAATTTCACCAAACTAAGACATTCACAGTCAACTTCATTCTGATAAACATAACTTGGGAAAAATAAGCAGTGGAACAGTACCACTTTTTTGACAGTAACTTAATCTAATTTACATGACTACTTATATATATTATAATATAGTTAAAATTTTAATAATATTTCAGCATGATTTAAGTATAGTCAGATCGATTTTATTTTAATATGGGTAGATAGGTATCATTGCTAAGAGCTCGAGCGTCATAGCTGTTACCTACAGTAGCCTAACTTCATATAATTTGGAATGAGAAATAGTGGCAGTTAACTAATTCACGTTTGTTCACCTTAGTTATCTTCGATGGAAATGTCATTTTTTGGAATGCTGATATTTATTTTCTTAAACTATACAAAACGCAAGAAAAATTCAAACAACGGAGCACCTTAATATTAATATACAACGTATTTTTAACATTCCTAGTGAATCGACTGAAAACTTAGACTAATTCTGAAATCAGCGGTTCATTATAGTAAGAAAAAATATGATAAGAATGGAATGAGTGGATTAAAATAAATTTTGTCATATGAATCACAGAAGGTTAGATTGGAAGGTATTAGGCATCTGTTTTTCATCACTTTGTGATACCCATACTTGCCTATTATTTTAATTTGGAGGCCTAAGAAATCTTTAAAATTAAAGATAAAACTTCTTTTGCAAAAATTTATCTCGTGCGGGGCATTATTGTTAGATAGATTAGCGTCTTATGGTCAATATCAAACACATGTAGAAATAATAATACAATTTCAGGAGCTATCTATGATATATAGCAAATTTTACTGTCTGCATATTTATAAATGAAACTCCATCATTGCACCAGGATAAAGGGCTCTATAATTCCTACAATATTTCTTCACATTGATATTTGTTTTCATTTTTGATGCTCGCAAATTTCCAATACTTGCTTGGATACTTCACCATTTCTTCTTCGATCGAATATTTTATTCTTAATCTTGTAACTTCTTAGAGGTAAATTGTCCTCATAATTGAAAACATCAATCTTTTCTTTTACCTTGCTAATCCATTACACTTATTTTACCTTCTTCATTTGATTTACTCTATACTTAGGTCTTGAGAGGTAAGTTTTCTGACGTCTTACGGGGAAGCTTTTAATTGAAATCACGAGGAGAGCCCGGCAGTAACCGGCCATCTTAATTTCATGGGAGAAGACCTTCGCTCATATTCATTAACCACTTAATAAGATTAGCCTTACAGAGAACCCTTTGGAAAGACTCCGACATCTTTTCATTGGCGATTCCTGTTCTTAAGAGTCAAATTTGTGCCTCTAATTATTCGCTGCCTTGAAAGGCTGCGTATATTTTCAAACAACATCTAAGATGAATAATACAGTATCAGGTGTAGCATGGGGGAAATCCTACATAATGAAAGAAGAACTTTGCTTTTCTGCATGGAGTATTTTTATTACGACCTAGATTTCGTTAAAGCGTAACATCTTCAGGTCTAGAGATGTTACGCTGTAACAAAACCTAGGTCGTAATAAAAATACTCCCTGCAGAAAAGCAAAGGGTTCTCCAAAATTTAAGATGGAAAATTTTATTCCTGGTAATAATTACAGCGCACGCGAGAGAGAATAAAAATGAAACGGAAACAGCGCGCGTGTAAGTTGCCTTCAATATTTTCTTCATAATTTGATTTTCTATGAAGTTGAAGCTTATAAAGTAAAATGTAAAAATAAAGCCATCAGGGCTATTTATAACATTTGCACACTAAGCATCTTGTAAAAAAGTTCCGACTCTGGAAAAACTACTGTCTGACTAAGAGAATATCGCTACGGAAAATAGTTGAAAAGAAGAGGTAAGTATTAATTAAGAAGGTATAAGACCTTTTTCAATTATTATTATGGTATATACTCGTACTGTTGTCATTCACAACATGTGCTCGTTTGCCACGATAGTATGCGAAATCAGTTAATTCATACGTTACTCACTCAGCTAAAAATAGGGATTCCTTCCAATTCAATTTCTGTATATTAGGTGCATGAGATTAAACAGACTTTAAATACTATCAGCTTTCGTTGAATTACTGTCAACTTCAGCCTTAAATCTTATCTTTGATTAAACTCTTGGTATAATGCCATTGCCGTCAAATTTATGAAAACTTTGCTTTATCCTTCCTTAATATTTAAAAAATTACTCTTAAACGGAAGAATTTTTTCAGTTGAATATTTTTCATTCATAACCCAAATTAATTAATATGTTTCTTTGGTAGAAACATATTTTAAAATTAGAAATCTGTGGATAAAATATCCCGAAATTCCATGGAAAGTTGCCATAAAAACACTTTTCTTAATGACAAAGGGAATATTGCATTACATAGAGGCCAAAGAGCTAATAGTCTTTGTATTGGAACAGCAGTTCGGGTACGGACTTACCTTCGTCAAAGAGGCCTAGGTGAAAATAAAGGAGCTAATTGAAAGCGGACAGCACTCACAACCTTCTCTATTAAAATGGCTCCTTGCTATGCGTCACAGTACATCCTGTTATATTTTGATCTAATTGACTGATTTTTATTCTTTTTTCCTATTACATACGATCCTAAAATATTTTAAGGATAGAGGGCGTAATGTGGTGATAGGGTGGTAATTAGGATTTTAATCTTTGGTACGCATATTTTACTGTTCTTCCATTGTCGAACAAAAGTTATAAATGATAAAAAATATAGCTCACTAAAGAAATCTTTTTAACTCGATCCCGTGATTCTAGTAATGTGACAGGGACGTGTTATCTTTGGTATATTTGAGTCTGAGTGAATGGTTCCTCTCTGCTGCCAAACACTCGCCTTCTGAGTCGTGGAGCCAGACGCCGGCCAACGAGGCGCCACCCCACCCCCGCGCCCCCCGACCCGTCGCTTCTCGCTTCGCTGCGAAAAGCGAGGGTGTGAACACCGTTTGCGCGGCTTGGATGAAGTTTGACGCGTGAAGGAAACTTGCTTTGATCCGTTAAGATAACACGGGGTACGTGTCAGCGACATCTGCAGCCCTGCGGCTCAGCTCCCCCGCCAGCCTAGCACAGCACGCAGGCTTTCGCGCACTCCGCGCCGGAACGCTAATTGAAACGAGACGCCCACATTTAGGGAAATAAATACCCGTGGCAGCCTGGGTAAACTTGCACTTTGCACTTAAATTCTAAATCCTCTGATATTGAGACGCTAAGAGGGCTAAATATATTTTTGGGAGTCAAAGGTTTCTAAAAATGGCTGAAAACGGCCCAATAGGATTGCGATTTTATATGAGACAAAAGAGAATATGTACCTTACGGCCTACGTTCAAATATTATCCATAAAAGGAAGTGATAAATTAACAAGGTCAAATATTGAATGTCTAAAGATTGAGATGAATGTCCTATGGGTCGTAATCTTTGGGTTACGGCCTAAGGGAATTCAATCGTTGTTATTATTGCCAAATTATGCAAATACATAGTTACTCAAATTTTGGTATAAATGCTCTACTCTGACTAATCCTACATTCGAGATGTTTTAACACCAATGTTAAACTTCAATGTTTAAGAGAGTAAAAGGTCTGCCGAAAAAATGTGCGTATTGCAATAATAAAAGAATATATTGTGATAAAAAAGTTGAAATGACGCTCTTTTGTCCTAAATAAGCTTTCAAGTATGAGTAATTTGACATAATTGACGATCAATGTAAAGAGAAAATATCTCTCTATTGCGAACCCTATACTTCGACTACAAATAGTTATTAATAAATTATCAACTTAATGTGTTTTCTTTTATTTTCCTTATTCTGAGTGGGAAAAGGTAATGAGGATTATTTTAAGGACAAAACAAAGAGAGGAAATCATAACCACACTATTTTAACGAATTTTAATCTTAATGAAATTTACAGTGGGAAGGATACAGAGCAAATTGACGTGTATTCATTTATAGATTAAAATGGTAACAGTGAATACCTCCTCCGTTCTGAGAATTCGTTAGATGGTTGTTTTTAAGCAGGTTTTCTGAGATAAATCCTCTTTTCTTCACGTAAGCACAACGCGTTCATTTACTCGTAGTACAGAATTATATAAAACTAGAGTATTTTTCGTCACCCCACAACCTGAAGTATTTCAATATTTAACCTAACTTGAAGTAACCCAAATGTACGTTATCGCAATTAAATTCATCGAGGGGTTAATTCGTAACCGATCAAAGATTTTTTGACAATTCCAAAAAATGAATTTATTATTACCCTGTATTTCATAATTATAGTGTAAAGGAGATTGCTTAATGAAGTGGCGGATGGCAAGAAAATTAATAGGAGGTACCATTATGAACAGCATTCAAACTTCTTCCCCAAAAAGACAGCTACCCACTGAACGATCCAAACTGTTGCAAATGTGAATGGAAATTTTTAACAGCATAACGAAATAGGCAATTCCTTCCCAAGCACAAAGTGCTTGTAAAATATTTGGAAGCGGAAAAAAGTCATGAAAATCATCATTTTTCTTTTCAATTTGATTCCAATCTTAAAATTTAAACTGACTCTTTTCGAAGTCCTACCGAATCAAGGAGCCAATATTCTCTTTCTTCTCTCCGCACATCCTTTTTTCCATCTCTACCAGTTACCATGGGAGTACTCACACTTCACTTACGCTTTTTTGTGTTAATGCCCCCGATTTTCTTGCCCCACCAAGCCCTTCAATGTTTTCCGCTTGCATTTCTTTGCTTTGCTCTTCCTCAAATACTTTTTTCTTCCTTCTTTAATCTCTTTTGCTCATACCTTTTCATTTCTTCCTCGCCAGTGAGACGACCAGTTCGTCCAATTCTTAAACCTCGCTGCCTCATTTTTTCTCATCCTTTTCAAAGGTCTCACACCTCATTTCCACCAAATTACTCGTTCCTACTATTACTCATTTATTAAAAGTAAGACTTTTATGCAGCTTATAACGCAATACTTTTTAATGTTTCGAAGAGTCAAACATTTTCAAATGCGTTTAAAACAATGTTTTGAGATAAAACCTACTTTCTTAAAACTTCGTTCGCACCTCTCCACCCTTCTTCTCTTTCTCACTGCACCCCCCGTCAGTCGCCAGCCACTCGTACACCTCCCCCTCCTCCTCCCACTTGCCTACTCTCTCCTCCCCTCTCAACACCCGCATTCTACTCTTTGCCTCTTTAGCAAATTTTATTTCTCTCCCGCCGACACTCCCTTAAAAAAAATTCGATCTCTCCTCCTCCATGGAAACGACCCTTATTCGGTCTTTCTTTTTGATCTTTGAACCCTCTCCTCGTCACCCAACTCTCTCCCCTCATTTCAACTCCTCCCCTTTTCCTCCTCCACCACCTTCTCAAAAGAATCTCCTCCTTTCCGCCTCCTCCCAATCTCCTTCTCACTTTTAAGACTCCCCCCCTTGTCTCCCACCGACGTCATCTCCCTCTGCAATAAAAATCTCATTTCCCCGCAACCCCCACCCCCTTCCACCCTCTCTCCCTACCCCGCCTTGTGTTCTGAGGAGTTTTTCCCTTTTCTCCTTCCCCCAACCTACTCGCGTCTTTCTCTATTTTTGTCTCCCTCTACAAATAAGACGAAATGAGTCGAGAGGTTACTCACTCGCATTACCAGACCCCAATTCCTTCCCCCTTCCTCGAAAATTTCCATCCCCCCTCCTCGACCCCGTCTCCCCCCAACCTCTTTCTCTCCCTCTTTTTGTTTCCTTGTCCATCAATTTCCTTCCACCGTCTCCTCAATCCATGCCCATCTCCTCAAGATAGCGCCGCTCTCCTGGGCGCCGAGCCGTGTGGTTTGGTGGGCATTTCGGCAGATGAGCATATTTTACGCCATAAAAAGGGGTGCTTTTTACTCTCGTGCTTCGCCACGCGATCATTTTCAATGGATTTTGTGGAACGAATTCCATGTGATCTAATTTGAAATTCAGTTTTCTGATGATTTTCTCCAGGAAAATGGCCTCGTAGGTGATTCCCTGCCGTCCATTTATCTTATGACCCTGCGCTCCCGCAGCACTGCGTCAAGGTGCAAATGCAGAATCAAATCGCCGCGCTTTAAAGGACAATCACATGCAATGGAAATTATCTCCGTTTAGATATGCCCAAAAAGGCTTGCGCGCTAGAAGACTCTTGATTTCCGAGTTCTTCCGATGAATTGGTCTAGGGCAGATGAAGTTTCGTTTTCATAGCAGAATCAAGACCTGCGAATTTGTATCGAAATACTAAAAGTCTAAATTTGGGATAGCGGTTTACTAAGTTAAACGTTACTGTCGCGACATCTCCCACAATACTATGAGTCTTTCCATCTGGTGATCCTGATTCCATCCAGATGATCCTTTTCAGAAGAGGAGTTAGGAATAGAATTCTGTTCCTAACTCCCCTTGAGAAAGGTGGTTGCACCACCGAAAATTCGAGACCCAGTGATCCACTCTTTTATGTGTTTCAGTGTCCGTGTTTGTGTCAAATAGTCCATTTACATTAAAAATAATATATATATATATA